>JASANB010001713.1:0-15931 GCA_030248155.1 Sabatieria punctata
ATGTACATCAATTGCAAAAATGTTTCAAACAGCAAAAAAAATTACAAACAGTTCAGAAAGCAATACTAATACTAATCTACAGAAATCACACGCAACCAACGGTTTAGGTTGATTTTTAATAGAACAAAAATAATTCAATACTTTACTCCATATTACACCTTCCAAAAAATGAGCCAAACAGAATTGTTAAAAAAATCAAAACAACATTTGTCTAAAACCTTACAGGTGGACTCCATTTGGAAGAGATTGAAGTTGCGTAGCAGATAGTCGTGCAGCGTGAGGAACTGGAGGTTGAGCTTGTTGAGGGCGAGACACCCGGCTCCGCTGTAGTGTTGGTAGGGCACCACGTTCTCGTCCCAGATTATCTGCTCGGTCGGGTAGAGCGGCATCTCGTTCAACAACTGAATTTGACTCGGCCGTCGCTCGTGCTCTGATATCTACCAACACGCATCAAATCATAACAATGGAACAAAAATAAATCGGTTCCTACCAACAATTCTACCAGGAATTCCTTAGCCGCTGACTCGAAGTAGGCAGGGTCTTCAGCCTTTGCAGGGACAAGATGCAGAAAATCGGCCACGTCGTACAGACTTTCTTTGCTAAATTTTAACTATCAGAGCAACAGAACAAAACTGACCGACCAAAAGCCAGGTAATTAACGGCATATGGTGTTAGTCAGAGGGTCGAAATTCAGTCTTCAAAAATTTAGCCGTATGGTTCCCTTACATGCATGGACACTCGAACTCTGCATACAAGTCGCGTCTTGGCCATGGGTAGCTTACGCTATCCCGTGTGTCATGGCGGCCCCGGCACCCGTAGAAGCGGTGTGTTTGTGGGTTCAAAACCTGTCGAGGCGATGGGAAGTAGTCGACACAAAGCCCAGCCCAGGCCGTCGAAAGTCAGCAATGGCAAGGCAAGTAGATAAATGGGGACCAAACCTTAGCTGTCTTGCACCCACCGACAGCAAAAGGGGAGGGTTGTTGATAAGGAGGCTGCCGGACCTTCTGTCTCTTCCTGCTCTATAGCAGTTGGCTACTCCTAGTCCGAAAAGACAAAAAGTTGCAGCAACAACAACAACAACAACAACAATGGTACCAGCGCCATTCCGTACGTACCATACCGGACTGTAATTATTCCAGTGCAAACAATACTACAAAACTAGTACATAGTCCAATACCTCACACCCCCACCCATACATGTAGCTGGGTTTTCGGCTGGGGGGGGGGGAATTTTTCCGATCCAAAATAGGGTTTCAGGGCTATGCCCAAAGGGGGTTTCAGCGACCTTTTTTTGGTGTCCAAAAGTGGGTTTCAGCGACCTTTTTTTGGGCTCAAAACAGGGTTTTGAGGACTAAAAATGGGGTAAAAATCCTGTCTGAAGTGCAAAAATTCCGTTTCAAACCCTATTTTTGCTGTAAAACGTGGAAAAAACCTTATTTTTAATTTAAAATGTGCAAAAAAGCTAATTTTGCTTTAAAACGTGCAAAAAAAACCATTTTATTCGACATAATACAGATAAAATGCATTTCTGGAACCTTCTTTAGAGATTTTTAAACCCAAATTAGGGTTCCGGAACCCTATTTCGGCCCTCCAGAAACCCAAATTAGGATTCTGGAACCCAATTTAGGGTTTCAGTAACCCAAATTAGGGTTTCAGGAACCCAAATTAGTAGGGTTCCGGAACCCTATTTAGGGTTTTAGTAACCCAAAACAGGGTTTCGGAACCCTATTTAGGGTTTTTGAAACCCAAAACAGGGTTCCGGAACCCTATTTAGGGTTTTTGAAACCCAAACTAGGGCTCCGGAACCCAAGTTGGGTTTCTGAAGCCCTAATCAGGGCTTCTGGAACCCTGTTTGCAGGTTTACAAACCCAAAATAGGGTTTCAAAAATTCCCCCCCCAGAATCCGGCTGGGGGGAATTTTCTCCGAAAATCGGGCCTGGGGGAAATACCCCCCATTCCCCCCCAACTACATGTAAGCCCCCACCCCAATAATAAAATTTTTGAAGGCAAAAAAGTTTTTTTATGAAAATTTTTCATTTCGAAATTTTTTTCAACATTTTTTCCTTGCATGAAATTCAGCTTGTAGAAGATGGAAGGATGCATCAGAAGCAACTTTAAATACAAAAGCCGATCCTTTGGTTCAAAGATAGTGTTACAACCTCAGAGTCGATATTCTACCTGCAGCATTGCTCACAGACTGGCTGCTGTTTTCAAAACCTATTTTTAGGCTTAGAATAGGCATGAAATTGATAGAACTGCACTGCTAATGTATATCTGAGGCTAAATTCAGCCATTTCCGCACAAAGTTCCCATAGTGTGAATAAAATAAAAAAATTTCTAAATGGGACCTTTTCGGTTGGTAGCGGCAAAAAAGATTTTCTAAAGCTGATCATGGATCGAACTTTGAAGAGTTTTGAGGGCCCAATCAGTATTGGGTATTGGGAAAAAGAACGAAATATACACACCTCAGTGATCCAAACTGAGTATTCAGAGACCTTCGAGTGTCTACAGAGGCGACGTTCAGCAAGTAGAAGTCCTTCATG
This sequence comes from Sabatieria punctata, assembly GCA_030248155.1. Lineage (NCBI taxonomy): Eukaryota > Metazoa > Nematoda > Chromadorea > Araeolaimida > Comesomatidae > Sabatieria > Sabatieria punctata. The sequence continues at coordinate 2,543 of JASANB010001713.1, forward strand.
TCTTCTTTGAAGTACTTGAAGGAGGCTTTCTGCAAGGAAGTCACCTTGTTGTAGTGCAGTTCGGTCATTTCGCTCTCGGTCAGCGGCTGTCCAGTCAGATCGTTGATTTCGAAGCGAGCATAGAAGCGCAGCATTTTCAGAAGGTCCGTGAACAGTTTGCCTTCGCCGCGTCTGCAGAGCGGCGCCAGAGTGCATCTGGTGATCACGTGTTTGCTGTCCAAGAGAGCGTTGAAAAACCTTCGCGTAGGCAGCAGCGCTTCCAGATCGACGAACAGCTCCAGAAACTTTTCGCAGTAGCGCACCATGTAGTCATCGATTTCGTCTAAATCACTTTCGAAACTCGCACAGAACATTTGAAAGAGCACAACCGAAGTTCAAAGCGCCCGCACAAAAATTTTGTTCGCCACGTTTTGGCGTATTTTTGTTCTCCCTTCAGGCACAGGCCTACATAGAATTGGTTAGAGTGTAGGTCGATCAAAAAATTGGTCTAAACAGCACGTACCGTCCTCGCCAATCGACTCAAGCACGTGCAAGAAACGGTCCATCAAAGCGACGATGAATCTGCGTTCGTAGTCGACCACTTGCCTCTGACTGTCGTCCAAGTTGCTATCCTGCTTTTTAATCAATTGAAAATACTTCCTCAGTTTTGGACTCTTCTTGAACAGCTGCTCTCTGTGCGCTGGCAGCAAATGCAACCACACCGGAAGGGATAAGATCTTCTGGATCTGAGTTCGGATCAAATCAACCTCCTGAAAGAATTGGTTCCAGAAATTACGTAACCGACGAAGTTGATTAAGAGAAGCAACTTGAGATAAAGTTGACCGTTCTTACCATGCTGTTAAAGCAGTGAACCAGGAAAGTGATTACGCAGGTTTGTTCAATAAAACTCAACGATCCGTCGTCAATAAGGGCAGCTTCCATAACTCGACAGAAGAAACCGTTGAAACGGTCTGTGTTTCTGGCGAAGCACTAAATACGACAGCTAATCACACTAACGTATGAAAGCAGCAGAAGGGACTGACTTACCGTCCAGGCCGGTACCCGCTCTCTGAATTTTTCATTCACCATTATCACTATAGACAGCACATGTTCGATGGACGAACGCTCTATATCGTAGTTAGGCCAGAGAAAGTTCTCAAGGTATTGGCTGAAATAAACGCCAATATATATTTTAAACCTCTTTAGCCGCACAGTGTCTCCGGCAGAAATGAGTTAGAAAGAAAATCGCATTCGGACTTTTGTCGAACAAGCTGAAGCGGAAACGGATAGCATTATTTTGGTGCAAGCATAATGCTTGGCTAAAATCAACGTTTTCGTTAAAATATGCCATTTGAGTTCATTTATGGGCCGGGAGTCTGGAGGTTGTCCCCCCAACTAGCGATCGACCGGAGCCAAAATTTTCGCCGGAACCGGAACCACCAAGTTCCGGCCGGAACCGGAACTTTTTCAATATTCGATTCAAAATTTATAGAAACGTATTTATAGGCACGTCGTGTACAAATTCCTGTTATAAACATCAGCAGAAGTTCAAATCAACAACAGAATACAGACTTTTCAATAACAGTAGTCAAGAGCACGCAAATTGTACTTCAGAAAAGAGAAGCTTTTCAACATTTTCGGGTTTCAACTTTGATCTCAATACCTTCGGAGATGTTTTTAGCTGCCTTAAAGGCACAGTTGTTAAGAAAGATTTTTTTGAAGGCCAAAATTTTTGCTTTTTTTGAAAATTTAAAAAAAATTTTTGTTTTGAAAATCGTCTTAAATGGGTCCAGCATGCTATAGTACAGATACTTACAACAAATTTTCCACTTTTGCACCTTAAGTCAGTTGAGAAACCTGTTCGAAAACGACAATACAGCTTTAAACACTGCCTGTACCTGCATGATTTCACCGAAAATTGTCTTTAGAGGCACTTCTAATGATGCATAACATGGAAAACTGCATAATTTCTCCCCATTCATGCAAATTCTACTGCCCCCACTGAGCTGCACTTTATTAAACAGGCACTAGGGAGGGTTGGGCACTAAGAAGGCTCTAGAATCGCAATTTTTCGGCTAAAAATCGCTACTTTGAGCTTAAATACAGCGAAAAACTGCTGTTTTTACAGACGATTAGTGGCAATTTATGTCTGAAATTGTAAAAAGGCGCAGAAATTGCTCAAAACATTACTTGCCAGAAATCGGGAGGCGGGTCGGAAAATCGTCTCGGAGGAGAAGGGTTTCCCATCCGGGGGCTATAGTGTAGGTCGGGTGGGGGCAGACCCCAGGACTCCCTGTTACATGCATACCAATAAATGATTGTGCTAAATCTATAATTTTGTAAATTTTATTTTAAGAATATTTCAAATGCGCTAGGGGTGTGCCCCACCCGACTTAGGCCCCCGACGATTTTTCGACCTCCCCTCTGATTTTTCATAAGCAATAACTTTTTGAGAAAATTTTTTGGGATTTTTCAAAAACGAAAATTGCTAAAAATCGCCTCTAAAACAGCTGCTTTACTGCGAACTAAATTAGCGATTTTTGACGAATATTAGTCGAAAAATTGCGATTTTTAGCGTTTTTTGAGTGCGCAATCCCCCTCCCTAGAATTTGGGCTCAGATCCGCCCTCCCTATATCGGCGGATGACCTGTATATGGTTATATGTCACTGCTGCTCGTAACAGGGTTACTATCATACATATTACTGTAACAGGGGGTCTGGGGAATGCACCTTTTTTTCCGATTTAGGCTAGACCCCCTCGGATCGGGACCCCGAGACGTTTTGGCGACCCCTCTCGATTTTTCTGGAAAGCAAATTTTTTGAGCAAATTTTTGCAATTTTTTCAGATTTCAGACAAAAAATGCCAAAATCATACAAATACCCTTTTTTAGCTGTATTTCCGGCCAAATTATTTTTAAAAATTTTTAGCCAAAAAAAAATCGCGATTTTTCGATTTTTTGAACGTTTTTTAGTGCCCAACCCCCCTCCCAAAAATTTGGCTCAGACCCCCGGCCGGCGCCAGACCCCCAACCCCCTCCCCCTTCGGCGGATGACCTGTTACATGTATGGTTACTACAGTAGCTTTTTTCGTTGAAAACAGACATTGGCAAAAAGATATTTTTATTACGTGCCACCCACAGTCCCGTACTATAGACAGACACATTGTAGTTATGGCAGAGGTTTGATTTCTGAAAACTTTTAAGGAATGCGTAAAGCATGACGTCCCTTTCCTTGTCACAGCGCGGCCGGAGGCTCCAGTTGGCAAAGAAGTATAAGGTGTCGCAAGGTTTCAAAGAGCAAATCAGATCGCAGACGTTTCGCGGGTGTGAAGTAGAGGGTTAGTCGGACCTGACGGAAAGATTATTGAGGAGTTTGGTACTGGGATTTCGAATTCTCCTATTAATACATTCTGTTTTAGGCTTTAAAGACGACCTGTACCTGCATAATTTCACCGAGAATTGTCTTTAGAGGCACTTCTAATGATGCATAACATGGAAAACTGCATTTCTCCCCATTCATGCAAATTCTACTGCCCCCACTGAGCTGCGCGCACTTTTATTAAACTAAAATAGTAGATAAAAAAGTTCCGGTTCCGGTACCCTTTTTCACCGGAACCGGACCGGAACCGGAACCGCCAAGACCCGGCCGGAACCGGAACCCGGAATTCCGAGTCGATCGCTACCCCCAACTGGGTTCGCCCCACTCCCCCAACGACCCCACCCACCATACATGGGCCGGGGGATAAGGGGGTTTACCCTCCCTTTCCCCGGCCCATACCCCCTCGGTCGGCCATACTCCCTTTTCTCCTCGCCCCTCCCGGAGGGGGAGAATTTTCGCTTATTTAAGGCAAAATAGGCGTTTTTTGGGACCCCCAAGGTCACCCAGACCCCCCTCCGGATTTTTCCGGCCCATATACTATGCCACCCACCCACGGGGGGGGGGGGGGGGGGGAGGGGGGGGGGGGGGGGGGCCGACTTTTGTTCCTGACCCCAACTAGCGATCGACCGGAACCAAAATTTTCGCCGGAACCGGAACCACCAAGTTCCGGCCTGAGTATCCGCCGGAACCAGAACCGGAACTTTTTCAATATTCGGTCCAAAATTTATAGAAACGTATTTATAGGCACGTCGTGTACAAATTCCTGTTATAAACATCAGCAGAAGTTCAAATCAACAACAGAATACAGACTTTTCAATAACAGTAGTCAAGAGCACGCAAATTGTACTTCAGAAAGAGAAGCTTTCAACATTTTCAGGTTTCAGCTTTGATCTGTCACCTTCGGAGATGTTTTTAGCTGCCTTAAAGGCACAGTTGTTAAGAAAGATTTTTTGAAGGCCAAAAATTTTTGCTTTTTTTTTGAAAATTTAAAAAAAAAAAAAAAAAATTTTTTTTGAAAATCGTCTTAAATGGGTCCAGCATGCTAGTACAGATACTTACAACAAATTTTCCACTTTTGCACCTTAAGTCAGTTGAGAAACCTGTTCGAAAACGACAATACAGCTTTAAACACTGCCTGTACCTGCATAATTTCACCGAAAATTGTCTTTAGAGGCACTTCTAATGATGCATAACATGGAAAACTGCATAATTTCTCCCAATTCATGCAAATTCTACTGCCCCCACTGAGCTGCGCACTTTTATTAAACAGACGCAATAATACTTGATGTAACTGAATATCCATCAAAAATAGTGAATAAAAAGTTCCGGTTCCGGTACCCTTTTTCACCTGAACCGGACCGGAACCGCCAGTTCCGGCCGGAACCGGAACCGGAATTCCGGTCGATCGCTAGACCCCACCCACCAAAATGGCCGCGACCCACCAAACCGGTAGGCCCACCCCCAATTTTTCAGATTTTGACTACCCCAACCCATTTTTGCGGTCCACGTATGCTTTTACAGTCAGGCACTTAACGCCGTTTATGGTACCACATATGGTACGAAATCTGAACAGAGTGCCTGACTGTTTTCGCACAGCTTTTATTACATCTTCCTGTACAAAATTCCACCTAGACAATGGGAACGGAGGTAAGTCAGAGCCTGACAGGTAAACCCCTTTGGGCCCTGATTTGTAGTAGAATAGCAGATAATATAGTACCTGAATTCCAATAGCATAATTTTCCTAATTTGGAACATGGAACCTTGCAGTTCGTTTTGATAAATATCTGCCACAATCTTTGGGTCGAAAGCAGCGTGATTACTGGTATACGGAGCCCAGTAGCGCTGCGCAAGCTGGAACAAAAGTTCTTGACTGAACGTGCATAAACAAAGCGGATGTTAATTTACAGCAGTCAGCTTATCCTTGACCATCTGTTCCACAGTGGGCACATTGCCCGTCCCTCCTTTCCTCTTTTTCACCATATTTTCAACCTTGCGTTGCGTGTTGTTTGTTTGTAGATGAGAAAATCAGACTGAAATCCAAACAAGAACAGTCGCCGATTAGTCCTGTATTATTAGGGTAGGCCGGGGTAATTCGGCACAGGGGGAATTCGGCACAAAATTTTTTTATTGGATAATTGCGTTCGAACGAATGCAGCTAGATGAACGGTTAATGCAGTTATGTAATGCGTATTGTGTGCTGATATAATGTATAAAATATTAACTCTATCTGCTTAATCAATCGTGAGCTACAGGTCATTGTTTGACACCAACTCAAAAAATCCGATTTTTGAAGCTGAATAAACCTAAAACTACATTAGCTCGGACGGATTAAAAATCTGCAATTTGGTTGGTTTCCTTCAAATATTATTCACTGAAAATTTCACTAAAATCGGTGCAGTAGTTTTTGAGAACCGACGACCCGCTTTCGGGGGCAAAAATGGCACAAGTAGACACGCAGGTTTTCGCATCATTTTGGAATGGAAAAGCTGTTGATTACGGTAGTTGAAGTCAGTTTTCCCGCAAAAAATCGGTTTTTTTTAAAACTTTCGTTCAAAAACGGTTATTTTTGCTTAGTTTATGTATTTTAAGCATCACCATGCTGATTTACACAGTAACCAGTTATTTTACGTTAATTAATTAACTAATTAATAATTTTAATTAATTAATCAAAAATTGTTAATCAACTGCAAATTGCTTATTTTCTTGGTGCGTAAGCCTTTAGCAGTGTTAATAGAATGAAAACATTGACATTTTTTACACGGAGGCCCGATTTAGCATATGTTTGTGTGTATGCAAATTATGCATTTATTCAACCACTGTTACACATACAAAGTAGGTTTTCTGCTTGAAGCAAAAGCTAGAAACCTTCAAACAAGAGCTCCATTTAAGTATAACGCTAGAACTCTGCCTTTTTCGATTGCCAAGTAGAAAAAACCAACTTATGTGGGGATCATATTATCTCAACGTTTAGAAAGCTGTAAAAGCCACTACAACTGTACAATGCTGGCAAAAATTGTACTACAGACTCAGATGAAGTGGCTCTAATCGTAACATTCCTTAAGATGGGGCTGTTAGGCTTCAAAACCAAATTTTCCGCGTTGTGCCGAATTGCCCCACCGGTGGGGTAATTCGGCACATGAATAAAATCGAAAAGGAATCGCTCGCCATTCGTTGTAGAATGGTCGGAATGGCTTCAAACCTTTTGCACAGTGTAACTAAGAAAAATTGAAAAATTCCGGACCGAAAATCAGGTTACTGCTGCTAAGTTGGGCCGAGATATTTTTGAAAAACTGAAAATGGTGTGCCGAATTACCCCGGCTTACCCTACATTAGTGGACACAGAAAGTCATAACATGTAACAGGAGATCATAACCGGATAAAACACGTAGAAAATACCGGACAGTGTTTTTTTAGCTAAAAATATGGTTGCATCTCTACGCATAATCATCATCATAGGCCTAGCTAAATAAACTACCAATCACACTCTCGCTACTTCTCGTCTCGTCTCCTACCTATTCGAAAAACAACGCGAAATTTGGTAATATTGAATCGGCGCAAAGCGCATAGGTATTTACGGTGTAGTAGCGCTAATGCGGGAAAAACTTTACATGTGCGTTCCGTGCCCCATTTGTATTGGAGGAAGCTCGCCGACCACACCCCCCTAACTTTATTACCGCCTTGGTTTTAACTTAGGCCTAGGTACAAACTTAGCTTTTCACGTTAGAAATGGCTATGAACAGCAGAAAGACTTACGCTGCAGTGCTTCAAACTGCAAAGAATGGACTGCCTCTGTCTAATCCGTCGACAATCTATGACAAGGCGCACTCAGAGCTGGTGCGAGTCTGTTAGTACTGGGAGCGCGAGATCCCAGAACGACAGCGAAGGGACTTGAACATTATTATTAATGGGCTTCTCCCTGACTCTGCGCACGGTCTGGACGCCACTCAGATGGTCAAAGACTTGTTTGTGGACTTGAAAATTGACTTTACCCAGGTTATGCAAACATCCGGTCTGTCAGAAGACAGAGATCGACTGAACCGAAGGTCATCGTCGAATTGAAAGACAGCGCAACCAAAAGAGCGATTTTGGTTAGAAAACGAGCGGTTTTCTCAGGCCAAGCCGCGGTACGAATCTCTGTTTATCGGTTCTGGTCTGACTTGACTCCCTGGCAAGCGAAGCAAGCTTTTGACTTACGTTCTGAATTGCGACAACTAGAGAAAACACCGAGACTGATTTGTTCGTTGATTATAACGCACTCAAACTTAGGAGAGCTAGGCCCAAAGCCTCCTTGTAAATTGTTGTTATGTTTTTGCTTACCTAGAGTGATACTTATGTACCGTATAGTGCTGTTTATAGTACCCGGGTACTATATATGGCACTTAGAGTTTTGCGAAAATAAAAATTGAATCCATTTATAGTACCCGGGTACTATATATGGCTCCTACGAAATCTGCTCTATAAGAACTAACAGTTGTATGTGAAGTTCTTTGCTCAAATTAACCGATTTGATGTAAAAATAGGTAATGTACATACATCAGAACCTCTATAATTGCATTATCAACTGTTTTTCTTCATATAAACAAGGTTTACCACCAAAAATACTGTATTTTTCGCACGTTTTGTATATATAACAGCTCATTTCAGAATAAAAATCTGTCTCCATTATAGTACCCCGGGTACTATAAATGGCACTAAAGTGCCGTTATAGTACCCCGGGTACTATAAATATAGGGACTACTATAAACAGCACTATACTTGGTACGTACGTACAATAAATAGGTAGTCGATACTCTTGATCGGTTTCCTGGATGGAACATTTTGTGAGGGCATTAGAGCCGAGATCGGCACAGCCCCCTCTCTTAGCTAAAGCAAAGAACAGTTGCGGATGATCTGTATTTCAATAAACTTATTTCAATAAAAAAACTTGAAAGCCCATATACTGGCGAGTCTAATGATCACTACTGTACATCAGCATAAGGAACGCAACGGGGGCCTGTTTTGCCAAATATAAAAGTACCCTAAGAGACCAGCATCAGTATAGGCACGCTCGGATGGCCGGTTTTCTAAATATAAAAATACCCCTAAAGGCGCATCAGTATAGGCACGCTCAGAGGACCTGTTTTAAAAACATAAAAATACGGACCAGGGGAACGCATCAGTATAGGGGCAGGGCATGCTCCGGAGACCTGTTTTAAAAACATAAAAGTACCCCTAGTTCAGAAAGTCAACGAAGAATGCGTACGTACTAATGCATACAAAATAATGCAACACCTAGAAGTTCAAGTATCCGACCGACGTGACGTATGTACAGTAGTAATAGAAAATTGGCAAAAGATAGTACTGTAGAAAAACAGTATGGATATGCCTATAGGTGTCTACAGCGTATCAAGACGCACTTTGTACACTGTTTGTGGGACAGAGGAAAACTGTCTCTTCCGAACTGTTCTTTCAGGTACAAGTGATGCTCTACTTACAGGGTCAAGGTGGAATCTGTTGTCAGCGGGTCATAGAATAATAACAAGAAATGGTCCCGAGACAATCATACAACGACAAATTAAGAAAAGGACAATACAATTTAAATTTCGCGAGCTACCATATCTTAGATGTTCACGCAACGACTGAAAAATTTGCGCCAGTTTCGCTTTGCGCCGATTCGATATTACCCGAAATTTTAGTTGTAGCCTACGTACGAACGAACGAACTATTTTTTATCGCCCAACACAAAACAAAATAGAGTTAGGCTAACTCAGTTAGCTAGCAAGCATGACAGAAACGCGGTTACAGTATAAAACGACGGTATATGAAGGCGAAAGGCCAGTGAAGTTGTGAAGTTGTTGTGAAGTTTATTCAAGAACGCAATAAAGGTCCAAAGCAACACCAAGAAAACAAAGACCAGGCACAGGCCAGGCCGAGCCGGTTGTCCGGCTACACACCAGCCTTGCTCATCGTTACCTGACCATACGAAGAAAGCAATCGTAGGTCGCTATCGAAGCCTCTGCAAGCTTCTACTCCAATCTACTTTTGCTAGACTAGCCTTAAACGCTGATAAACTGTGACTGTTAACCACTTCAACTGAGAGTTCATTCCAAAAACGAACAACCCAGTTATAAAAAAAATGCTTTCGTGTGTCTGTACGAGTATAGTGGCAACATAATTTAAAGTTATGACCCCGAGTACGTCCCATTTGCCAAATCAAAGAGCGCCAACTGGTATGTCCACCAAGCCATGGATGATCTTGTACACCATAATCATGAACAACCACAAGGGCTTTTTGCACCGCCTTAAAACAAACAGTAGTAAAACGTTCGAAATTACACAAAATTTAGGTACTGGTCAAAGTTCAGTTTTCTTGGTTCTCGAGTAAAGGAAGCATGGTTTTGTGCTACGGTGACTTCAATTGGAAGAGAATTCCATGTTTCCAACGTTCTTAAAGCAAGGTGTACCCTATATTTTACATGTTTATTCGGCGGTTTTAACTCTCCCGAGCCCAGCCGGGCCGGGCCGCCCGGCGCAAAATGCGGACTGGGCCGTGCTGGAAATTTGAAAATTTGGCGGCCCGTCAGGCTCTAGTTCGTGTCGGTACTGAACGTGAACGAATATGTGTCCAACATGTGTCGATGGAAACAATTAACACAAAAGTGGTGATCAGGTTTCGATCAGATGATTCACAAGCAGAATTTTAGGCCGATCAATATCGGCGAACGTCGCCGCGTCGTTGGCTCAGTGGGTAGCTCGCTGCCTCTGAGTCACGGCGGCCTCTGCATCCCTAGCGGTTGTAGTGGTTCATCCTCTCGGCGCGGCAAGTTTCTTGCTGCAAAGAGTTGGTCGTCGGCACAACGCTCCACCCAGGCCACCGAAAACTGGTTACCAGTGAGTAGGTAAATTGGGAACCAACTGGATCTACCGTTGCACCGAAAGCCGCTCAAAAAGCATACCGCGTTGGAGGAAGATCAACGACGTCAGGAGCCGTCTGAGAAACCAGCAATAAAGACCATTACCGGTTTGGTTACGCCGGGCGGCCGTTGGGGCTGTCAGCACCATGACGTCACCACGCCAGGCACTCTCTTAGTACCTGGCGCCCAACAGCATGGCTTGAGTGGCTTGGCAGTGAAGAAGGGCAAACGTCCGAGATGACGATATAAGGGGTAACAAGAAATGGACCGTGCAGGTCTGATCGTAGGGCTGTACATCGTACGGCCCCCCCGCCAGATCCGGATCGGATCGGATCGGCGAACGTCAACACCATCGAGCTTCTGTCATTTTGCATTTTCCGTTTTTCATGTTCACTGTTCGCCTTCTCTGTGCAAGGGGTGACTTCGAAACGGCTAAGTTCAGGTATAAAAGAAGCTAACGTTTTGAAAAACGGTGTTCGTTGTGAGCTCCGCCCTTGAATCCTCATACCCACGTGTTCTCCGCATGAAGCAAGTGCGCCTTATCTATCAATCAATCTGCCTGATCGGACGGACGCAGCGTGCGCTGGCAGCTGCTCTCAAAGTTTTCATCTGCGTTGTGAGCTTATGGTGACACTGAGACTATGGAGAAGTGGCTAGACGGAGTGGTGGAATTCCTTATGTTCAGATTCAGATGGGTATTCGTACTAATGTTTCTTGTGCCTTTGAACTTGATCTACGAACAGTACTCGGCTCTCAGAAACTGGGTGGTCTTCAAGTGGCTGTCCGCCCCTAAAGCTCACCACTCCAAGGTGGAAGCTATCCAAGCTCAGGTACGACAAACACAGACCGACCGTGCAGATGATGAGTGTCAGTCCACTTTAGGTAAGAGCATGGAACGCTGGAGGACGTGAGGTCAAAATGTGTACAGGTCGACCGTCATAGATGACGATGAGTTTTTTTTAACCGAACTACAAGAAAAGCATGTACAACGTTTACACAAACAGACTGGTGGACATTCTGGAGGTGTCAGCTGGTCCCTGTCCTAAAACTACGGAGGTGTGTTTCAGTTGAACGAGCAAAAGAGGAGTGTGCGCGTGGAACCAATGGTCAGTATGGGACAAATAACAGCGGCGCTCAACCCTCTTGGCTGGACGTTGCCTATCGTTCCAGAGTTAAGATGATCTGACTGTAGGAGGCATGGTCAATGGCTGCGGGAATTGAGATCAAGCAGCTTCAAGTTTGGATTTTTCCAGCACATTTGTCTTGAATATGAACTGGTCATGGCTGATGGTTCACTTGTGAAAGCGTCAACAAATCAAAACCAACAGTTGTTCTACGGCGTTCCTTGGTCTCACGGCACTTTGGGCTTTTTGGTAGCCGCAACACCCAGCTTGTGCCTTGCGAGCAATTTGTCAAGCTGACAAACACTCCGTGTATGGACTTAGAGATGCGTAGATGTTTTTAAACTGGTACCTACTGTAGGTTAGCTTTTAGACGTTTGTAAACAAACTCGAAATCGCCGCTAGAAGCTTGAGGATGACCATTTTGTTGAAGGCATTTTGTTTGACAGTACTGGTGGAGTTGTTATCACTGGGCGATTTGCTGAAATACCTCATGATAAATCTCAGGTAGGTCGATCATTGCTCAAAAAATAAAATTATTGCACTTTTGTAGATCAACAGAATAGGCAGATATTACAAACCGTGGTTTTTCAAGCACGTCCAGCATTTTTATAATTTTCGAATCGAACGAGCCTCAGAATTCGTGCCTTTGAGAGATTATTACCGCAGGCACAGTCGAAGCATTTTTGGGAAGTGCAGGTTAACGATTGTGAAAGAATGTCTATTTGGTAATCGTAGCCGTTCCTTTCAGGACATAGTGCCATTCGGAAACAACCCAGTGTTTCGGTATTTGCTGGGTTGGACGATGCCACCCAAAATAGGTCTGCTGAAACTGACTACAACTAAACAATTGAAAAGATTATACGAACAACACCATGTCATTCAGAATATGCTGGTGCCCTATCCACATTTGAAGCAAACGCTAGAAGTGTTTCATGAAGAAGTGAAAGTACGTACAGTACGTACTACGTAATAAATGTATTACAGTGCAACAGTATAAGTACGCCAAGCCATGGCTTTTGAGTGTCGTCCATAGTCTCGTTTTTTATGAGAGAGGGGCCGGTTTTGGGTTTGTTGTGCTTGACCTGGCCACCAAAATTCGTGTATACGTACTGTACTTACTGTTGGGCTGGCGCTGTGTATGTAAATCCGGTAAGGTTGTATCAGTATAAACATCTAACAAATAGGTTTTTCCAATGTGGCTGTGTCCTTTCAAGTTACCCAGTGATCCAGGAATGCTACGAGCTCAATCCGGCAAACTTTACGTTGATGTGGGTGTGTACGGCAATGCCACCGCCCGTCCGACAGACCGTACCAAACGACACGAAAGTTGGAACGGTTCGTGCGATCAATTTCTGGAGTCAAGAAAATTCTAGTTTAGTTGAAGGTACGTACAGTAGGTATATGCATATGACTATTTTTCTTTTAGCTTCCAAATGCTTTACGCCGATACTTATATGACTTCAGCAGAATTTTGGTCCATGTTTGATTCAGAACTGTACAATCAATTGCGTGACAAATATAAGTGTGAACAAGCTTTTCCCGATGTTTATCAAAAAGTCTGCAAGAGTGCTCGTAGCTAACCGTTTAAATAAAAGCCTTAGCTGAAATGAGGATACAAAGCAGAAATTTGCATGCAGTCAGAACGCGCGGCATGTGTCGGCCAAACTGGCTGCTAAAGGTTGTGCTGCGCTAAGCTACCGACGGCCAGTATCTTTCTAACGATTTTGAAGTGCTAAGGTGTTATTCCTTTCTGCGATGGCTGAAGAGTCATGCGAAGTGATGGAGTTAGGTAAGTAGTGCTGCATGGCCCAACGGGAAGGAAGTGGATCGGGTCTACGACATTGTGTCTGCTTATCCGACCGGGGTGTTTGGTTTTCACGTTGAAAAAATCTATAACGAGCGGTGAGGCTGCGTTTTTGGTTTGCCTAGTAGTATCAGAAATTCTTTGTACTTATTTATTCTTAGTTTTGTCTTTAGTTTCCAAGTCGTTGCCTCTCTGAATTGGCCGGTTTTTC
>JASANB010001714.1:0-18538 GCA_030248155.1 Sabatieria punctata
GCAGGAGGAGGAAGTAGATGATGTTGGTTGTGGGTCGCTAACATACATGGTTGTGTTTTGTTTCTTTCTGTTGCTAGTCTTCGGTATTGGAGTGTGGTACGCTGTGGTGGCGCGAAACGACTTTAAGAGTCAACTGCGTTCATTCAGTCTGCGCGTGCAAAATCTTCCTTGTGTGGTGGAATGGGCAGCTTGGAACACCGATCAGTGTCAGCTCCCCACCGCTTGCAATGCATCTAGCGTCATCACTCGTTATGGTAAGTGCGTAACAACGTAGCTATAGCAAGAGATGCTGATAAGGAGTTGCCAATGCTGCACAAAAAGCTGCGTTATCTACGTAGGAAAGAGTACAACTTCAGTTTGCAGCAAAACGTCTATGGTATGGCAACAGTTCCTGCAAACTGAAAGAGATAGTGCCTTGCTGTGACAACTAACACCAGAATCCCAAGCAAGTTTAAGCTTGAATGGTACCAGAAAATTTACTCAGACCTGTACAAGCACGAGCAGTTTGTGATTCAAACTATCTTTATGTAAAGCCGATTCAATCTATTGTGTTGGTCTGTGGATCGTTTGCAAAAATCAGAATGGAATTTTACTACTGGAACGCTACATAGCAACTCTGGAATTTGCATTAGGACAAAAAAGGAAAAGACCAGTCAGTTACATGGAGCAGAGAAGTGGAACGTAGTTATTTGTTGACTGCGTTTGCCAAGTACATAAAAACCTATTCGTCATCACCCGTAGGGCCGGCTGCTCGCCCACAATCAGTTAGTCCACCTCTTCGATGGTAGGACCGCCGCCCGAACCGCCACCTCCCGGCGCAGCTCCGCCTCCCGGCATGCCGCCCGGCATTCCTCCTGGCATTCCGCCGGCTCCGCCTGCACTCTGGTACAGCTTGGTCATGATCGGTGCACACACTCCCTCCAATTCTTTCTGCTAAAACAGCAACCGGTCAATGCAATCTACATAAAATCGTCGGGACTCGTGTCGAAAAATGTTCAATAAATTGGGCAACTTTTTCTGTCGGCGGGTTTTTGCTGAATATTCAGAGGTAGGAATGTCTTAATGATATTGTTTTTGTGCAAAACGTATTTATCGTCGCCGACATTGGAGCAAAGGTCGACTCGACAGAAATGTGGGAGAGAGACAATTCCGAAAAGAGTATGGTATGAACACGTCTCAAATCATACTCAGTGTTCCGCACGGATCTGGATTTTCCGAACCCTGACTTTTCCATAACCAAAATAAGAAAATTTCCTGACTTTTAAGAGGCAAACTGAAAAACCAACAAAACAGATTTTCTTTTAATTTTAGTGATTTCCAAGCAGATACAACAAGGCAAATATAATAGTGGCACATCCACTAATTTTGAAACCAACGTTAGAACTATTGAACAAACCTGGGCTGAGCTGCGGCCCAAACAGGACAACAAAAGTTGGCCAAGTTAGCTCAAGAACACATTTAACGTCTGGTTGGGCCGCGGCCTAACCAGGGCGAGAAAATTTTGAACAATTAATTTTCAGAAAGCAGTCAAAAGGTACGAGTTTCGAGAGCACAAAATTAATTAACAGTTTTGCAAACACTTCTTATGCAGCAATGACCAAATTTTCTTGACTAGACCTGATTCCCAGACCATTCTTTAAATCCCCCGACCTATACGAACTACAAAACAAACGTACGTGAGACTCGTACTCGTCCTTCTCAGCCATCTGATTAGCATCGAGCCAATGGATCACCTCGTCGCACTTCTCCTTTATCTTGGTGCGGTCAGCATCAGAGATCTTGTCCTAAACACAAGCCCACTAGCCGAAGCAATAAACCAGAGACAAAGAGAGCGAGCAACCTTGAGCTTCTCGTCGTCAATCGTCTGCTTCATATTGAAGGCGTAGGACTCGAGACTGTTCTTGGCCTGCACTCGGTCGCGCTGCTGGTCATCGTCAGCCTTGTACTTCTCGGCCTCATTGACCATCCGGTCGATCTCATCCTTGGACAGACGTCCTTTGTCGTTGGTGATGGTGATTTTGTTCTGCTTCCCGGTCGACTTGTCCTGCGCCGACACGTTCAAGATGCCATTGGCGTCGATGTCGAAGGTGACCTCGATCTGCGGCACGCCGCGCGGCGCCGGAGGGATGCCCGACAGCTCGAACTTGCCCAACAGGTTCTGAAAGTAGTTGGTGTGTAATTTAAAGCCGAAACAAACAAATAAACAAGTTACGTTGTCCTTGGTCATGGCGCGCTCGCCCTCGTAGACTTGAATCAACACTCCCGGCTGGTTGTCAGAGTAAGTGGTGAACACCTGCGAGGTCTTGGTGGGGATTGTGGTGTTTCGCTTGATCAGAGAGGTCATCACACCGCCGGCTGTCTCGATACCCAGCGACAGAGGCGTCACATCGAGCAGCAACAGGTCCTGCACCTCCTCCGACTTGTCGCCCGACAAAATGGCTGCTTGCACCGCTGAAAGCACAAACTTACGTAGTCTAACATAAATTTTAATCAATAATAAGCCAAAAACCTTGATTTTAGTCGAAAATCGGACTTTTGGCTTACCATCCCCTCAACCCTAACCAACCGACTCTACCCCTCTCAGGATTGGAAAATTCAACACCCCTCAGCCGAAGTACTAGTAGAACAATAGTCCCTAAGTACCAAAAGAGCCGGTAAACAAAATAGACCTACCAGCTCCATAAGCGACGGCTTCATCGGGGTTGATGCTCTTGTTGAGCTCTTTGCCGCTGAAGAAATCAGACAGCAGCTTCTGCACCTTTGGAATGCGAGTGGAACCGCCGACCAGAACGATGTCGTGGATCTGCGATTTGTCCATCTTGGCGTCGCGGATCGATTTCTCCACCTAAATAGACAGGACAGAAATTATACGTTAGCGAGTAAAACCAGCTCACCGGTTCCATGGTCGAACGGAACAGGTCGGCGTTGAGTTCTTCGAATCGGGCGCGAGTGATTGTTGTGTAAAAGTCGATGCCCTCGAATAAACTGTCAATCTCGATGCTAAACAGAGATAGAGATTATAATCAATAGACAAAACAGACCAACCTGGCCTGGGTCGAGCTGGACAGAGTTCGTTTGGCGCGCTCGCAAGCAGTTCTCAGTCGTCGCAAGGCGCGAGGGTTGGTGGCCAGATCTTTCTTGTGCTTACGTTTGAACTCTGCCGTGAAGTGGTTGACCATTCGATTGTCGAAATCCTCCCCGCCCAAGTGAGTGTCACCGGCTGTTGATTTCACCTGAAACCGAGCTACTCTCAGCGTCTTAATCGGCACCCGTTTTACATAAAAATTTAGATCTATAAAAACAGCTCTACAGCAAGCTGTCTGTCAGTACGCGCCAGGTTCGTCTGTATTGTAAGAGAAAAACTAGCCAACCTCGAAGATGCCGTCTTCGATGGTCAGAATGGACACATCAAAGGTGCCGCCGCCGAGATCGAAGATGAGCACGTTTCGCTCGCCGGTTGCTTTCTTGTCGAGACCATAAGCGATGGCAGCAGCGGTGGGTTCGTTGATGATTCGAAGCACATTCATGCCTGAGATCGTGCCGGCGTCTTTGGTGGCTTGTCGCTGACTGTCGTTAAAGTAAGCCGGCACTGTCACCACTGCGTCTTTGACTGTCTTTCCCAGGAATGACTCCGCCGTCTCCTGAAAATGATACGTCTATTGTAGTGGCAGAAGCAAATGAGGTAGGTTTACTTTCATCTTAACCAGCACCATACTGCTGATCTCTTCAGGGGAGAAAGATTTGGTGTCGCCTTTGAACTCTACTTGAACCTTTGGTTTGCCGCCGTCACTGATCACCTTGAATGGCCAGTGCTTCATGTCCGATTGCACCGGTGCGTCGTCAAACTTTCGACCGATCAACCGCTTGGCGTCTGAAGTTAGTGCCAGTCATTACATGTTGTTGTACCTAGCAATTTAGAGCCAAATTTTGAACTACAAGACTCTATTTCAGCGCTTCTGTCACTGAAATTTTGAAACAAACCACTTCCGGAGTAACATTTGCATTAATCTGTAATTTGGCTCACTGACAAAAAAGCATATTGAAACGTACCGAACACGGTGTTGTGAGGGTTCATGGCTACTTGGTTCTTGGCAGCATCTCCGATCAGTCGTTCTGTGTCGGTGAAGGCTACGTATGAGGGAGTGGTTCGGTTTCCTTGATCATTGGCGATGATTTCCACCTTTCCGTGCATGAACACACCGACACACGAGTAAGTGGTGCCCAGATCAATTCCTACGGCGTTCGTTTTGGCCATTTTCAACTGATTTACACGCTGAAGAAACGCAGCAATTGAATTACAGAAGACAATCAAAATTAGACGGACAGTTTCAATCTAAATAATCTACCTACCTAGAGATCACACTATAGAAATCTTTGGAGGAACTAAGGTCACAGATGAGCAATCACTTGATGAAGACAAACAAAGAATTCAAAATGACTCACGTATGCACAACGGGCGATTTATAATGGTACAGACAAGAAGAACTTTCTAGAAGCTTCTACGCAACTGCCCGGGTTGACGTTAACACACACAATGACGGTGCGCTGCGGCGGCGCCTGGCAATGACGAACCGATCGATAACTGGTATCTACCCTACTTCAGCGACATCTGCCGACTGAATTTGTCTAAACCAAAGCTGTAATTTGACGACCACAACTAACCAACCGGCCTCAGAAAGAAATGCTGACTGAAATAGTAACTTATCAGTACCTAAGACCAGTTTCTTCAAAATGCATACCTACGAACCATACCTGTAACAAGGGGTCCTGGGTGTCCACCACGTGACGTAGGCCAGACGCCCCCAATCGGTCGGGGACTAAAATTAGCGCTTTTTACGATTTTTAGCCGAAAATTGCGGTTTTTCAGCGTTTTAGCACCTCACCTCCTCCCTCAGAATTCGTGCTCAGAAACCCGGGCCGACACACCTGACGCCCATAATATACCCTTCGTTTGAAGCTGACCATGTATGTATTATTATTAATACGTATGATACGTAGCCACAATTTATGTACGTTATTATTTCAATTTCCAGTTTTATATCGGTTCATAATTCATTCATATCTGGAAAGTGTTGTCCAACTTTTGAACGTTTCTGCATAATTTCACGGTTCGAAACCAGTGGAGGATATTCCACTTACAGCCCTGCCCATGCCACCGAAAGCCAGTGACGGCAAGTACACGTACATAGGTACGTAAATGGGAACCGAACCGGAAGGAACGCAACTTGTGCTCAACTTTCAACCCACCTTTCCAACGCTACTTGCACTTTCCACTTTCTTTCCACTTTCCTGCTTTGTAATAAATAACGACGGCTACCCGACACCACAAATCGACTTTACTATCACAGCCTTCCGCCCCCCTGTAGCGATTTTTCCAGCACACACTTTCACCAATCTTTTATCAGACTTCCAGCTCTCACACAGCGTAATCGGTTACTCAATAAATGTTCACAGACTAAAAAGCGCGCAAAATGCAGAGCAGTTGAACTTTTATTGAAAATCTGTGTTATCACAAGTTGCATTGTAAAACCAGTAGTTTCATCTGAAGTAAGAAACGCACAGAAATTGTGTATGTACATGAAAAAACTACAACTTAATAATTAATTAATGTAATACTTATCGTAATAATAATAATAATGATAACAACAACGGCGGCACCATGGGGCGCTACAAGAATCTAAAAGAAAGAAACTAAAAATCTCCGACGGTGGGATACAACGTTCCGAGAGAGAGACAGAGAGTGAGTGAGAGCGCGCATAGATTGACAAGCAAGAAGACCGACGTCTACTACCAGTTTTCGGCAAATCCAGTCACCTAGCAATTACGAATGGAACAGAGAAACTACGTAAGATCAGGCCCCAAAACCAAGCGCCAAAGTGCTCCGATGGTAGGTGGACTTCGAAGGCATGAAACCGAAAGAATCAACAGTAGCCAGTGCACCGCGTACTAGGTCGACCGGCCGCTACCGTTCTCCATCAGGCCGTCGGCCGTTGAACTGGTGTCCATCGTAGCACTAGCTGAAGAGGCCACTTTGCCCCCTGAGTTCTTGGGCGATCCGTAGACGTCGTGTTTAGACTCGTACTCCATTATTTCGTTGAATATCAATTCTAAAACACACCCATTACTCAGCTCAATCAGATTGCTAAAAACGTTGTAGTATTTATGGGGTTGTGCTGAAAACGTCGGGAGGAGATGGTGGTTTAAGATTTTGAACGTCGCAGTTTATGAACAGCCCCTAAGGAGTGTCATAAGAGACAACGCAGTACTCACCTTTCCACTGATCAACAGTATGTTCCCGTTCATCGATCGAGTGATCATACTGAGCGGGCGGGGGTGCATAAACTTCCGAGTCGTCGAACCAAACGTTGACGTAGGGGTGTTGCAGCGCTTCATCCACCGATATCCGCTTCTCCGGGTCAATTACCAGCATTTTCGAGAGCATATCGCGCGCCTGCACAGCTGAAACTGCGAGCCGTTACTGTCGCAACAGCCGTCGACCCCACTTTGCTAGTAACTGCGCGCTTGCAAAGTGGAGCCTGAGCAGGCGTTCTCTGGTCAGACCGGTAAGACGGCCGTTGTCTGTATCTGGCGGGAACATAACGTCGGGAAAGAGCTTCTCGAACGAGTAGCCCATATATTTGGGCCGGTTCTCGACGTAGTTGCGCACGGTCGGCTGGAGTCGCTGGAGGAAATCGCGACTGGGCGTGCCCAGCTGCTCTACGATCTTGGTCCACTGGTCGATGTGGTCGGTTCCCGGAAACAAAACGCGACCGCGAATCAGCTCGCCGAAGATACAGCCGATCGACCAGAGATCCACTGAAATCTAAGCCACCGTGAGAGAGGGAGCGACTGACCTGTCAAGCGGGGGTCGGTGCTGCCCGAGGGGAACAAAATGTCGGGGAAAAGTTTGTCGAACGCGTAGCCCTGGTATTTGGGTCGGTTCTCGACGTAGTTGCGCACCGTCGGCTGGAGTCTGCGCATGAAGCTGTTGGAGGGCGTGCCCAGCTGCTCAACGATCTTCGTCCATTGGTCGATGTGGTCGGTGCCGGGAAACAGCACCCCGCCTCTTATCATCTCGCCCATAATACAGCCAACAGACCAGAGGTCCACTGAAGCAGGCAAAAGAACCAGTCAAATAAAAGCACAAGCCGCGCTGCGCTAGGCAGGCTACTGCGTTAGGACGGCAGAATCCAACACACACAAACACACACCTAGAAACAGCAGCCAACTAAGCCAACAGGAGATCGGCCACAGCAAACTGAGAGTTAGAAAAGCCAAACAACAACTAGGCACAGATGCAGCACCTACTAGGGCAGCAAGGTCAGGTGAGGACCGGAAATCCCAGTAAAGAGAGAGGAGAGAGAAGAGCAAGTACGTACCGTTCTCCTTGTATCCCATGCCGAGTATAACCTCGGGGGCTCTGTAGTAGCGAGTAACCACGTAGGGAGTCATCATAAAACTATTGCCGGCGCTGCGCGCCAGACCAAAGTCCAATATTTTTAGACTACAGTCACTCTTCACTACGATATTGCTGGGCTTGAGGTCCTAAAACGTCGGACACTTGTGTAGATGCAGAAAGAACAACTGTTCATTATTTCGAAAGTAACTACTCCGCATAAATGTAACAGGTCCGGGCCGGCGTGGGGATTATCGGATCCTACTTCTAGTTTGCCAAAGATCTACATTACGTGTTGAACCTAAGCCTTAGCCTGAAACATATAAGATGGGGCTCTGGGGGTTTCTTCCGGCCAGCTAGAGCCGGACCTCCAAGACCGGGAGCCCACTTGAGCAAATTTTTAACCTAACCAATTATTTCTCAATTTTGAACAAGTTCAGATACATGTACAAAACTGGCTGTAAAATTACTAACTATTTTCTTCATTTTAGCTCAAATTAGCGCTTTTCAGTAACTTATGGCCGAAATTTCACTTCTTAACTTCTTTTTTAAACTTGACACCATGCCAATTTTGCAGTCAGCAAAAACCACCACTCCCTCTTCAGGCAACTGACCTGTTACACGTTATGTCTTGAACCTAACGCTAAGTCTAAGCCTAAGTCTGAATATAAGCTAGTAATTCCGGACTGGGGTGGATGTTAGAACCACTATAATACGTAGTCTACTCACTCTGTGTATAATTCCGGCTGCGTGTAAGTGCCTGATTCCGCACAGCATTTGATAGAGCAAATAGGACATTCGTTCGTGGTCCAGGTCCATCTGAATCACTTGACAAAGGTTTGCATCCATTAACTCCATCACAATATACAGATCCGTAAAATCCTCTAGGGTCTTCTGCGGCGTAAATGCGTTTAATAAACCAACTATCTAAAACACACAAACCCTGCTAAGTGATCAAATAACAATTATATAAATCTTCCGAAAATATATAGAGATCTATGATAAAAGAGTGAATGAATGATGATCACAAATTGATCTACTGCTGTCTATATCGTTCTTTTATCGCTTAAGGTGTAACCATTGAATGCAGAAAAAGTAAGGGAACGTAACGTACATTTTTATGGTTGACCAAATTCATGAGTTTAAATTCCCTGAAGGCGCGCTTTGCATGTGTGACGTTCTGAAAGGGACGGCTCAGTTTCTTGATAGCCACATTCTGCTCCAGCAACTTGTCGTAGGCGGCACTAAAGACATTCTAAGCTGGCACTCAGTCCATACACGCAAATCGATCGTGCACCGAAAGACTGACCAGACGACTCCCTGCGCGCCCGATCCGATCGGCTTTAGGTTCTGATAGCGCTTCAGCACCGTCAGCTTTGTGTCGCCGATCTCGAGATTGTGATACTGGTCCATGTCTGCAAGGCCGCTGGCCGTGCACCGGGATGTCTGCTCGCCTCCCAACGCACTCAAACAACTGTCCAACTGCAAGGTGGCTTCTTCGCTCGACTCACGACTAGAGCCCAGCCACTGAAACAACCACACTCCACTAGACCCGATCCCTTATCACAGTCGCCTATGTGCCCAATAAAACAGTTCCTGACACCCCTTCCGGTTTTGCAGCCCATCATACATGTACTAGGGGGTTTGGAAGTTACCCCAAGCTAGAAAGGCCAAACCCCTCCGAGACAGTTTAGAGACTCCCTTCTGACCCAAAAATGCAAGTACTAGTACGTAGTGGCTCCAGTACTAATAAACTGACTCAGAAATCACTAAGTTTTAGCTTAAAATTCGCTTGAAAAGCCGTTGGAAACCGAATTTGGCGTTTCCTCTGCTGATATTTAAGAGGAATCAGTGTTTTTGGAGACCCTTTTTATTGTTTTTGCCTGTTTTTAGCTCTAAAACGCTATTTGGCCGCTTAAAATAGCGATTTTTAGCCTTCTTACCGAGAAAAACGTGCTAAAACGCATTTCCAGGCGTTTTGAAGCTTTCGGAAATTTTGGGACCCCCTCTGGGCGAAACCCCCCTCGACCTACCACCTGACGGAAACCCATCTCCTCCCACGCCGGGCCCGGTCCTGTTACACGTATGCAGCCCATGCATGGCTATGAGCTGAGCTGGTCGGTCAATTTACCGGAAAAAAGTCGCCAAATCACTATAAAACTGCCGATTTCTGCAAAAATGCAGTTAAAATTTTCGGAAAGGTAATGGCTCAACAGGGATACCACGCGATGCGGTACTAAACGACCGGCACTTTAACCAGTTTGTTTAAATTGGCATGCATGGGTCATCCTGCCCATCCAAGTACCTACCCACGAGGAAGTTCAAATATACGGGTATACGTAGGCCTTCTATGGCACGTATTAATTTGTTCGAATGAACCAATCATGCACACGCTAGCAGAACAAAACGCAACAAATTTCCGAATGGAGGGCGGGGAATAGGAATGCAAAAATAGAAAAAAGTTATGACACAAGCAGGAAGTCATGCCATGCCATAGAATATGAGGTTGTTGCCTTGCCGAAAAAAATCGTTAACTGCAGTTGGGCGTTGTGAGTGCAGCAAGCAGTGCGTACGTACGTACCTGCGGATATCTAAAGACCACATTAACAAAGGCTTTCAGCTTCCCAGTAAGCATGTCCCGAGCAAGAAGTAGAGTCGACTCGACTGCGGCTGATTGGCCGACCGCCGACGTCGAGGCGGCTTTGGTCGACGCAGCACGAAAGAGCGCAGAAAAACTGAGCGTGCACGTAGAGCCGAAACTCAATGAATCAAGGACAATGGCAAAATAACGAAGCTGCTTCAATCAGCACGGCAGAGACTGCAAGCACAGCGATGGGCAGTGTCTGTATATCACTGGCGAGCAGACAACAGCAGCGTCACATGCACACACACACACTCAAGTGCAGTGAGGCACAAATTAGTTACGGCTCGGATCAAAAGAATTAATCTTAATGCGTGATTAATATTTCAGAAATACTCCAGACGGCATCCTCTTACGCGCGCCATTCACTTAAGTCGTCGACAACTTTACACTGATAACTTTCCAACCACCACACACTTTTGTGACTAGTTTAGACGGTGTGGCAGGAAGTGGGTGTTAAAATAACCTGATAGCCAGCCTAATCTAAAGCTAATCAATGGGTTATGACGCCAGCGAAATGGGATGACAAACTCCGGACAGTCTAAATTTAGAAGCGAGATGGGCGTTTACTGACGTCAATCAGCCAGCGCTTGGAGACCCAAAGACAAACGGTGAAAAGCGGGCAGTTCAGAAAACCAATAGGCCCACCAGCAGGGATATGAATACATCATTCGGCTATTTGAATCGATTTCATTATAATGAAGCCATTTTTAACGCCCTCACAAAACAAAAGACCAAAATCGAATTAGAAAGCTAGCCATATTCAAAAAGAAGCGCCACCTAGACTTTCAGTGATTATGCAAATCGGGAACAAAGGAACAAGGCAGCAGTCGATTAGCAGAAGCAATTAATTGCAGTGTTAGTGTGGAGAGAGCACCAACCTGGGAAACGGTGCCCAGAAAGCTGGAGAGATGGCCTCTGGTCTCTTTTATCAACGAACCGAAGCTGGAACTAACGGCAGCCGCGTGGGCGTGGTCGGCGGGGAAGGGAGCACCGTTGAGATCTGAAAAGCAGCCTAACGTTAAGACTAGCCCACAAAAGCACATGCAGAGGCGAAAACCGAAACCGCAGAATGTTAGCTGATTCATGGACTGGTGTGCATCTAGTCTGTCTGTAGCGGCTACTACTTGGCCGTTACCGGGACAAAATCGATAGAGAACAGCGCGAGCGCACATGCAAAGGCAAACATGGAAAAACCACTGCACACGCATACACCAACAGACAAGACAGACAGACAGACAGACAGAGAGCAGGCATGGAGATACCTTGAGTGGCTACAGCCGGGCCACAGGCGTCGTGCGTAGACAGTTTGGCAGAGCTGGATTGAGTTTGCAGCACATCAACGGAATTAGCCAATCAACTGAAACAACGGCTTCTATTCTAGAGCTCACGGCCGGCATCGACGGACGCGGCGGCGGGCATGGCGTAACCGAGCGGCTTGACAATGCGGCCGGCGAGCGGCGGAGGAGCTGGACACTAGCAAGCAGCTATTGATTGTGTGCAGCTACAGACATGGTCGGCCCGGCCACTTAGCTACTGGGCTGTGTTCTGTTGGTGGATGCGGCAACAAAATAATAGATCAATTGGTACACAATCAACTCTTTGAACACTCCCAGCTGACACACTGCTCACCCCAGTGACCGATGCGCTGCGATTGAGACCTTCACCGACAACCAAAACACTTACAAAAGAAAGCCACCGCCACCACCGAACGCCGCACGCTCACATGAGGCTAGCGCAACAGCCACGGCCCATTAATTCATCGTCAATTAAGGAAATGTACGTTAGGCGAGCCAAGAACAGCACACTGGCTTCTTCCAGTTCTACGAACGGATGAAGCTACTATTATTACAAGGCCGACAGCTTCAAGTGCCGTGAGAGTTGGAGTAAAATTAAGTAGTGGAACGATGTGGACGGAGGGTGGCAAGGAGGAGAGAGGCGGTGGTTCAGTTAGTTCACCTCTGATCGATCGCACTGCCACGGGTGCAAACGGACACAATCGTGGCGCCGACACTAACCAATCACTAATGCACGTCGCCGCCAACTATTATTAAGCCTTATTATTGTTGTCTCCATACTTGCACAGCTCATTTAGAACTACATCAAGCTCATGTCTCCTTAATCAACTATTCCATGCCGTTCGTGTCAATCAGTTACCGTTTTCGTAGGGTCAACAGGTCTTAGTCTAAATGGGCACCCAGTAGGGGTTGGTTTTCCAGACAAAAACAAGGTGAAAATCCGTTTAGGTAGGCAAAACTAAACTGAGATGAGATTAGGAGTCGGTCTCTGAATCGATCAAGTCTGAATATTCAAGACTCCAAAATTGAAACTTTGGCCCAGAAAGCTGTAAGTTGGCACACTAATACGTGCTTATGAGTTATCTTTCAACTGCAAAGGATTAGTGAATTTGAAGCACCAGTCTTCTTGAGATACAGCCTACTGAAAATCGGTCTACTTTACTGTGGGACCAAAACTTTCAGATCGAATTTCTATCTCAATAATCGGGTTTTAGATCATAAAATGTCTACCTTTACAGCACGTTCGGACTACTTTCGAAATATTAGGTCATGTTAGAATTTCTGCTTTGGCCGGTCTTAACTCGATTGGAACCCCATTCAAGAACTTTTTATTTCACTATTTTGTAGTGCTTTTTATTAGCTTTATTTTGGCTTAAAATAACTGCTGTTTGGCGTTGCCTAATTTGGCCTATTCCATTTGCATTTGGAAAATATTGTGTCTATCGTGAAGTAAGCAATTTTCTTAAGTTATCAATCTTTCAAACCAATTTTACTGCATCGGCCACGCACAACGGCAGTTTATCTCAAAGCAAAATAAAGCCTATAAAAAGCGTTGCAAAATAGTGAAATAAAAATGTTCTTGTTGAGGGGGTTCCAGTCCAGTCGAGTTATGGCCGGCCAAAGCAGGTCGAAAAAAGTTTTCCTGAAGTTCTACGCTGACCTAACACTTCGAAAGTAGTCCAAAAGTACCTTAAAAGTAGAAATTTTCAGACATAGAATCCGATTATTGAGCAAGAAATTCGATTTGGAAAATTGTGTATAATAGTGAAGCATGCAATTTTCTTCAGTTGCCATGCCAACCTTTGAGACCAATTTTCACTGCATTATAAGTCTGAGTATTCACAGAGGAGGTAGACCGATTTCCCAAAAAAGTAGTCAAACCTCAACGAAATCGCTAATTTTCCCAAAAACAGCATCAAAATTTGGGAGAAGAGGCAGGCGCAGACTGTAATTAAAGGAGACAGCTAGTCGGCCACTCAGAATCGGTAGGCCCAACAGCCAAAATTTAGTAGATGGTTCTAGTATTTACGATTTCGAAGAAATTTTACGCAAATGTATGATCCTAAACCATTTGAACGATTTGCAACGAGACCTAAACAGTATAAGCCACTCTCATTCTCATACAAAGTCAGCGGAGGTACACAATTTTTTCGAGCGAGTTTGAGCGATTAACACAAGCAAGGCTGCTGACCTCAAACCGTTTTCCGGTAACTTCTAAGAGAACTGAATCCAAGAATCACGAAGACAGTGTGTCCAATATCTTTCAGCTCTACTGCGCTACGTATGCAAGAGCAAATCGGAACGAACTGACTCAAAAGAACAAAGTCTAAAATTTCTTAAGTATTTCTGAGAAAGGGATAGGTTCGGCGCACACATCGGATACTCAGCCACTCGGCGGGGCAGGTTTCTTGCCGCCAAAAGTTGGTGGTCGGCACGAAGTCCCACCCAGACCACCGAAAGCTGGTGACAGCGAGTAGGTAAATGGGAACCGACTGGAGCTGCCTAAGCACCTAAAAGGTAAAAGCTACAATAGAAACCATGTGTTGGGACAAACGGGAACGGGGACAGCTACCACTGAGACCACACATGGCCCGGAAAAATCCGGAGCGGAGTCTGGAGACTTCGGGGGTGCCGAAAAAAATAAAAAACGCCTATTTTGATCCACTGGGAGGGGGTCGGTGGGGGTATAGCGAAGGAACGGCAGGATGTGGTGATGGGCCTGCATTGTGGCCTAACGTAGGGGCTACGGCCCCGCCCGGACAAACCATCCATCCATCCCCTGTATAACTTCTGGGTCGCCCCAAATTGGGACAGGAACATACATGTGCATGGGGGGTGCCCAGGGGGGGACAAAAATAAAAGTCTACCAAACGTTGCTAGAGGCTGCTAGAAAGCCTCCAGATGCGTTTTTAAGCCACAGAAATCAATTTTGGCAACTACGCAACTACGCACCCTTCCTCAAGGCAACTACGCACCAAACCCGAAATTTTTTCAAATTTTCGTTAAAAATTTCGATTTTTAGGCAACGTTTCTGTCAGAAAAGTGGTTTTTGGCAATTTTTTGTCGAAAATTTGATTTTTACCGCAAATTTTTTTAATTTTAACCGAAAATTTCGTATTTTCAGGCAAAATTTTGGGCAAAAATTTGAATTTCCCGCCAAAATTTGAATTTGCCGCCGAAATTTTGCACCTATATCCAGGCAACTACGCACGGAGACCTGGCCGTCACCCCCCTGAGCCGCCGACCATGCACATGTATGGACAGGAAACGAACGGTATTGACCGCTTGGGCTATTATTAACGCTGCGGCAACTATACAGACAAAAGGAGATATGCCTAGCCTATGCTGAAATCTGTCGCGGTGTCGACCTATAAAGTAGCATAGGGCACGCCCCGGGAGGCCTGTTTTTGCCAAATATAAAAGTACCCCTAGAGACACATCAGTATAGGCACGCTCCAGAGGGCCTGGTTTAAAACCATAAAAGTACCCCTAGGGGACGCATCAGTATAGTGATAAGTACCTCTAGGGGACGCATCAGTATAGTGATAAGTACCTCTAGGGGACGCATCAGTATAGTGATGCGTCTCTAGGGGTACTTTTATATTTGGCAAAACAGGCCCCCGGGGGCGTGCCTTATGCTGATGTAGTGATCATTATACTCGTCAGATCAAATCGCTTCAAATCAAATCAGTCGGCGGATCAGGTGTAGCTGGGGGGGGAATCAGGAACCGATCCCAAACAAAAACTAATGTGTTTGATGATCATAAATAAATATAAGTTAACGATTTCTATCCTTAACTATCTATTATCGATAATTTTTTTGGCAAAATTCCAAAATTTCAAAATCGTCCAAAATGGTCATGTCATATATCATTTGAAAGCACTTCGCCTGGCGAGTCTAATGATTACTAAATCAGCATAGGGCACGCCCCGGGGGCCTGTTTTGCCAAATATAAAAGTACCCCTAGAGACGCATCAGTATAGGCACGCTCCGGATGGCCTGTTTTCCAAATATAAAAATACCCCGAGGGGCGCATCAGTATAGGTACGCTCCGGATGGCCGGTTTTCCAAATATAAAAATACCCCTAGGGGGGACGCATCAGTATAGGCACGCTCCGGAGGGCCTGTTTTAAAAACATAAAAATACCCCTAGGGGACGCATCAGTATAGGGCACGCTGCGGGGGGGCCTGTTTTAAAAACATAAAAATACCCCTAGGGGGACGCATCAGTATAGGCACGCTCCGGAGGGCCTGTTTTCTAAATATAAAAATACCCCTAGAGACGCATCAGTGTGGGGCACGCTACGGAGGGCCTGTTTTCCAAATATAAAAATACCCCTAGGGGTACGCATCAGTATAGGGGACGTTCCGGAGTCGCATAGTCATAAGAAAGTTAATTAACTAATATCTAATCCATTTCTGACCTTCCCTGATTCCCCCCCAGCTACACCTAACCCCAGTCGGCTTTCAAATGATATATAACATGACCATTTTGGACGATTTTGAAATTTTGGAATTTTGGCAAAAAAAATCGATACTCGATATTTATCGATGAAACTTGTTAATTTATAATTAGTTATGATCATTAAAAGTATTTATTTCAATCTGGGGTCGGTTCCTGATTTTACGCCTGGAAACTATACATTTACTGTTGACTGAATTTAGACGATCTCTTTTTCTAGCCTTCTTATTTACCTATCTATGAAAGGAAATGGGGAGTCTTTTACTAGTAGTCTGATACTCACAACACAACAAACACTCACAAAACTATCAAATTCTTCATCACTCCCCTTTGGATGAGTGTCGACTGGCCGCCGCTGTGCCTGACAATCGGGGAAAGTGAACTGCGGGAACTGCTCTGCCTCTGTTGACTCGTCATCTCTGGAAAACTGCTCTGTATTGACACCGTATTGACCCGATCTCTTGCGAGCCACGTTTCGGCCTTTCTGTGCCTTTGCCTTCAACTGGTGACTTGTCATGGGAGAAACGGAATGCCATCTCTTGGGCAACAAACTCGAACAAACTATCATTCTTCCCCTCTGTCTTCTTCTTCTCACTCTTTTCCCTCTTCCTCTCACTCTCCCTTTCTCTCCTTCTTCTCTTAACCCTCTTCATCCACTTTCTCTTCTTCATCTTCCATCTTCTTCTCATCACCTTGCTCCTCATCGTCCTCTTCTTTCTCCTTCCTCTAAACATCTTTTTCTCTTCCTCTCTCACCTTCCTTCTTTTCTTCTCTCTCTTTCCTTCCCCATACCCCTTTCATCATCATCATCTTTCCTTTTTCCCCACTCATCCTCCTTCCCTTTACCATCTTTCCACCATCCTTTCTAACCTCTCTCTCTTCTCATCATCTCACATCTCATCACTTTTTCCCAGACCATCATTCCTCTTCCTCCTCCTTCTCTTCCAACCAACTCAAAAAGAACACAGAATAATCTGTAACTGAATGCCATCTTCATCTCACTTCCCTTACTCTCTTCCTCTTCATCCACATAACTGCTTTCTCTCTTTTCTCTTCTTCTTTCTTTTCTTCTTCTTCCTTCCTCCCATCTGCTACCTACTTCCATCTTCTCCTTCAAATTTCTTCTCTTCTTCTTTCCCTTTGTTTCCTTCACCTCTGTCGTCTCCTTCTCTTTCCCACATCTTGGACATCCTGAAGAGCAACTGGAACAAAGCCGAATTTTTTTTTAGCATCGGCAGAGGCCACATCGTTGGGATCATCCGCGTGTGCCCCAGAAAACGCGCAATGAGAAGGTGCTTGCTGCACAACATCAACAGAACTGGACTCCAAATGGCCTTGTGCCAAACAAAGAATATCCGAGCTCCAACATCTAACATCGCCTCCTTTTTCTTTCTCCACTTCTTTTCTCTTCTCCTCGACTTCCTTCACTGCCACTTGAGCCGCCATTAACCCAGTAAAGGGAGTGTTTAATGAGTTGACTTGGACAATTCAAAGCGCTGGAACACGAATCTCTTTTGCTCTCGATCACGTCGGTGTTGGGTTCCATCTGCTCACACGTTTTTCCTCCCGCCAGTGCCAACGCTGCTGTTGTTCGATCCACTAATAAGCCGTTCCTGTTCACGATCATGCCGGTTTTGTTCAATCTGCGCTTGGTAACGCTGCTTTGCTGTTGTTCGAGCTGCAATCGCCGGTTTTGTTCTTTTAGAAGTTGGAGGCAGTCTTGAAATGTTGTGGACGATATGTGAGCATCAATGGAGGGCCACTCTGTGCCTGATGATCACGAACCAAGGAATACATGAATTGGAGGAGCGGAAACAGGGAAACAGGAGAAGCTTTTGTAGCAGGACTTGAACTTGTAGTAGGACTTGAGTTTGCTTCAGAACTTGAATGAAGGTAGGCTCGACAGGGTACCTGGCACCAAGGGACCTACTACCTACCTACTGGGTGTCGGTTTTTTTACTTACGATACGAATCCTACTTACCTTACTTAAGCCTTGGTTTCGATCTTGGCTAGGTTTATGCTTACACTAAGGCTTAGGTAGGTTGAAGGTTAGAGGTTTCCTTTAGTGGAGCTAGCTCGTGGAAGGCTGGCACTACCGCAGGCAGAGCAACCAAGGTTGCCAAAAAACTGAATTAAAGCAACCAAATTGCAAACTTTTTTCCAAAGACAGACGACCGAATGTGGAATCAAACGACTGCTATCGATCTGCAAATTATTATTTTAGACACCAAAAACTAATTACACAGGTTTACCTTAGATTACACGTTTCTGGTCCCACCCAGCTAGGACCAGGCGCAGGAGGAGTAGGGATGTAAATGGTATAGAAAATACCAAATACTAGATGGTATTTTCTATACCAAATAATACCAAATAATTCCAAATAGTTGATAAAGACGTCGCTAGCTGTTTGGAATGAGCGCAAAGTCATACATTTTGTTTTTTTCAGCAAAAATATATTAGTTTTGCCTCAGTGGGAAGAGTTTTTGTTGCATCTAAAAGAATTCGAGTCATGCCGAGAAAGAAAACGAGCAGAATTTGATGGTTTTTCACTGACTCGGGAAATGGGCAAGCACGTTGTGACGTTTGCGGTCTAGGCTTGGTCTCGATAAAGGGGCCGTCCATAAACGACGTCGGACCAAAAATTCCGATTTTTCGGACCCCCTTCCCCCAAAATCGCCTTGCGTCGTTTCATGGGGGCCACCTTCCACTTTTTGAGAATTTTCCAAGAATGGTTGTTTG
>JASANB010001715.1:0-74422 GCA_030248155.1 Sabatieria punctata
GGTACCCCTGGCTGATAATTTGCTACTGGTGCTAAGAGAAATCAGCGATGGGTAGGAAATAATATCAGCACAAAGAAAACTTGGAGGCATCTGCCAAAATGGAAGTTGGAGCGACCCAGACAGTCTATTCTTCAATGTAATTGAAGAAACTCCGGACACTATAGCCCAAAGTTTTGGGTTCACTAACTTCTCTAGGCGATCTAATTCAGTGATCCCATCTTTTCCAGTCCTTTCCTGTTTCTTGGTAGAAGATAAGATACCAACCAAAAATTCACTGTTTTCACTCTTTGAGCCCTCTGACTCTTTTACTTGGCTTCTGTTGTCATTGTTTTTGGTGTTTTGCTTTGTGACTGATTCTTTCAAACAACTGAGCAAGCCACAAAGCCTAAAAAATTGCCTTCAAAAGGACATTTATGTAGGGATCGACTTAGAGAGGTTCAATTTACGGAGCGCTCGCTGTATTACACAAATTGTCAGTTTTTCATCCATGCTGTCCATAGAATTTGAGTCAGAAGTGAGCCTGCTAACAGATATGCATTGCTTTCTGCTGAAAGTAAATCAACACGTCTGTTATTTGCACACAGACCAGAACTAGAACCATTTCATCAGCCGTTTAGCCAGAGCCATGTTGAAAATCGGTACATATTACCTACCTGGTTATGTGTCAAAATGTGCAGTAGAGACATTGTCTTCAGAGCATTGTGGTGACAAAGATGCTGGACTGTTGGCTGATATCTTACTGCCAGTACTGAAAGAAATCACTGCTGGTTATCAAATCATACCAGTTAAGAGAAACGTTGGAGGGATATGCAAAAATGGAAGTTGGAGCGACCCAAACAGTCTCTTCTTCAATCTTACTGAAGGAACACTGGATACCATTGCTGAAACGTTTAGGTTTACAAATTTTCCTAGGGAAACCCAGTGTCTGGACTTCAGTTATCCTGTGTTTTCTAGAACTTTGCAATTCGTGGGGAGGAGATACCAGCCGAAAAGTTCATTCACTTCACTTCTTGAACCCTTTGACACTTTTACTTGGCTTATGTTGCTGTTGTTTTTGGTGCTTTGTTTTGTGACTGACTCTTCCAAACAGCTGCGCAAGCTAAAAAGCAGACAGATATTGATAGCGATTGTGTCCATAAGCATTGGAGGTATGTACAGTTCATTTCTGCTGTCCAAACTGTTGACTACTGAACAGCCGTTCATCCGTGACACAGAGCACATGCTGGAGCTGATGCAGAGTGGCAAACTGAGTCTGCTTAGCGACACACCCCCAGCTTGGGTAATTGGTTACTTGGCACAGCTGCAACCAAATGCTCTGATAGAGAAATTGCTGCCCATCCTGCAGATCAATCCACCAGTGCAAACGTTGACGTACGCAAAAGCATTTCAGGATTCTGTAATGAGCGGGAAGTTTGTAGCTGTCTCTACTTTAACAGAGGCAATGATCGGCAGGTCACATTGTAATCTGACAGTTATCAAGCCCACTTTACAAATGCCATCTGTAAACATTTACATAATTTTCTCAAAGAAATCCAATCATTTGGCCGAATTTAATAGAGCCTGGCTAAAGTTTCAGGTAAGCAAATTATCAGCATAACCTCTAAACTAGGCAGTTCATCTATATGGGCAACGGTTATTAGCAAACGAAAGAGAAGCTAGAATAGTTGTAATGAGATACCAGAAGAACTGTTTTGTAAAGGAAAAAGCAGGAATGTGCAACGCACGTCCATGCTGCACAGGTTAAGAAAAAACCTCGAAAAACGCTAAAAATTTTCGTCAAAAAATTGCATTATAGTGAACTGGTGCGCACTGTTAGAAAGCCCATTATCTTAGCTACGCAACACACCAAGCTGCTTGTCGATAACTTGAGAATTGGGTGAATGACAAACCGTTTGAATGTTGGTCACCGGAAGTGGCCCAACACATATTTCGGGATTTGTCGTAGTTGGGTCCTCCTGGTACAATACAACGATTTCTAGGAAAGACCTGATTGGATATACAAACGATATTTGAAATCGAGATATCAACATACTGATGATTTATGTGCGGTTATGGAATATTTTGATCAGCAGAAACTACAGTTATTGTCTGTGAGTTCAGTCAGCTCTCTCTTCACCACTCTTCTGCCTCTTCTTGCTCTTCTCTGCTTGCTCCTCTTCTTCTATGAACTACTGGATCACTGGATCAACCATCATTACAGGGTTTCTGAGACTGATGCTCAATCATCTGATATAATCAGCATCAATGGATTGAAGGACACAGTTTGTTGAAACATTATAAACACTGTGTTTTTATTGTCTTTTAGCCTCCGAATCACTCAGAGGTCCTAGTATACATGTAACAGGCCAGTCTGGGGTCTGACCCTGTCTGACTGTGGTCAGATCCCTGGACTGTCAGTTCCCCAGTCCATTTCTTTCCCCCTCAACATCCTATTTTTCAGTAACACAATTTTTTAGCCATTTTTCCACTTACATTTTGGCACAAAAATTGCGAGTAAAACAGTGATTCTCACTACATTTTTGCCCGGTTAGCGTTTATTACCGATTCCTCTAACTGTAGCACTAAAATCTTGGGTTAGCCTTGGTCTGCATGACCAGGGTCAGAGCCACCAACCTCTTCTTCCACTATGTAGGGTGACCTGTTACATGTACAGGCATTGGTGGAGGTTGGAGAGACAATTGATCAATCGTTTGAGAAGATTCAAGAACTGGTCTTAAAACTGGCAACTGAGGTCTATCTAACACATACGTACTTTGTGGTTAACAGTTTATATTGCTTGCAGTGCTCAACTCAAGAGAGGTGTCACTCTGCTGAGTTGGTTGATGAAATCATAGCAGAGCTGAAGCTCATAGCTGGAAGCTTAAAGCAAAGTCCAGAATAAATTTGAGTTGCTTTTCGGATTGTACTTAATGTTTGCAGGTTGCAGGAGACTGTCAACAATGTGATGATTGAAGATGATGAGAACAGTAATGATGAAAACGAAAAAGGTTATGTCAGTATATATTCACTTGCTTGATTTGGGCTGCTAGGTCTGTAAACATATCAGGCAGTGGCGTACCCAGGATTTTGCTATGGGGTGTAAAATTTTGAAGTTGCCTGGTTGGGCCACTCCACTGCCCATTGAAAGAATTGTGTATATAACCCGTCCATCTAGTCTGTATAATCATTGTTTTGTTAGTGTAATTACAATAAACTCCTTCATTTTGGTGCCGAGACCCGGGATTGAATTGTTGTGTTGTTGCGCATGTCCCACTCACTCACTCACTCACTCACTCACTCACTCACTCACTCACTCACTCACTCACTCGAACTTTGTAGCGCTATTATTTCTGCATTTATTGGTGTAGCCAAATTGGGCATTTGGGCTGCGGAACAACGTCATTTTTGGCCTCAAATAAATTTTATCCAGTCAGAAAACTGCACAAGTTGACCCAAAAATACCGGAATTTACTTCCTTCCAGCCTTTGATTGAGAAGTCGGATCTTTTAGGTTTGGGTCTTATTTGAAAGAGCGCGCACTGGCCGATCGAACAGTTGGTCGCTAGCCAAAAACAAACCACACAGTCCGGTACTGAAAGAGTCTATAATGAGCACGTTCAGCACATTGCGCTGTTCTTCTCTTTTTGAGTTTTTAAGAGCCAGTTCGCGAGAGAATCGACCACGTATGTATGTATGTATGTATGTATGTATGTATGTATGTATGTATGTATGTATGTATGTATGTATGTATGTATGTATGTATGTATGTATGTATGTATGTATGTATGTATGTATGTATGTATGTATGTATGTATGTATGTATGTATGTATGTATGTATGTATGTATGTATGTATGTATTGAAACGGAGTTGAGAGTCTTTACTAGTAGTTCTTGTATACAACACAACACACGCACTCAAACGCACTCACACACAACTACTCGATAGCGCGATACTACAAACACTCACACAAAACTATCAAATTCTTCATCATGTATGTATGTATGTATGTATGTATGTATGTATGTATGTATGTATGTATGTATGTATGTATGTATGTATGTATGTATGTATGTATGTATGTATGTATTACGCAATTTTTGTTTAGACCATTCATTAGAAACTGCAAGTTCACAGACCAACACAGACAAAAGAGCAAACCCAAGAAGGTCTATAAGGTCTAAAAGATCAGTCAAGCAGATCATCCGTCTCTGTTGCGCCACAGTTCATCCTCAACGGTTTTGATGTTCTCATCGTTTATGTATTCAGCGCGCTGTACAAAAATGTAGTCATCAGTATCTTGGGGCTGTTCAACATAAAGTTCATCTTCACTAGTGTTTCCGATCAAATTAAAATTAAATAACAAAATTAAATTGTTTTGACCAAAATCAGCTAGTAAATAGCAATTTAATAACAGATTAAATTTCTAGCGATGATTGTCAAACAAATTAAAATTATATTAAATTTCGTAAAATTGGCCTAGAAATTTGATATAAATTTGATATGAATTTGATATAAATTTTCTTAGTTTGGCAGCTTCACGAACCAATGTCTGGCTACAAAGCAACAAGTTCAGTCCAAAAATATCCTTGTTCATGCCTATAGCAAAGATATCAACTCATTAAATGCTAATTTGTAGACCATTTGTAACCATCTGAAGAAAGGTCAACTCATTTTGGACTAAGACGACCCAGGTTTGGAGCTGATTCCTCAGGAATTGAGTATTGATTTTAGCAAATTTATATTTAATTCATAGCAAATAACAAATTTGTATCAAATTAGATTTAAGAATTTGGGCACCGTACTGTTGCATGCGTATACGCATTACGCATATCATTACGCAAAGTACGCATTGCGTTTCAGAATGCGTATACGCATACGCATACGCATACGCATTTGAATTTCATTACGCAATATTATTACGCATTCTGCCAAAAGTTTGCATATTTTTGCGTAATGCGTATTGGGTACGAAAAATAGCTACCTTTTCTAATGTCTTTGTTCAAGTTGTTACCTAATTGTTGTTATTCTTCATGTTTTAGTGTGAGGTGAGGGTACCAGGAATCTTCTGAGATAATTTGAAGCTTCAACTAAGTTTTGCTTGCTGCTATTTAAAAAAGAGGCCAAGTTTTGAGAGGAAAGGAAACCTCTGACAAATCCTTGAATTTGTTGTTTCTATTTCCACAGTTTTGGGTGACATAAGTTGTGTTGTAAGCTCAGGCTATCTGTTTATGTTTCCATGTATGTTTATTATGGTTGAATGCTGCTAGACTTCTTCTTGAAATGAACATTAAAACAAACTTTTTGTTCCTGAAAGCGCATGTTGCTTGCCAGTTGAAAGCATACGTACTGTACATCATACCATACATCTAACAGGTCATCCGCCGATGGGGGAGAGGGGGTTGGGGGGGTCTGGCGCCGGCCGGGGGGGATCTGAGCTAAAATTTTGGGGGAGGGGGGGGTGGGCACTAAAAAACGCTCAAAAATCGAAAAAAATCGCAATTTTTTGCCTAAAAATTGCCAAAAATCGCTAATTTGGGCTGAAATACAGCTAAAAAGTGCTGTTTTGCAGGCGATTTTGGCAATTTTTGAGTGTGAAATTGTAAAAAATTGCAAAAATTTGTTCGAAAATTTACTTGCCAGAAAAATCGGAGGGGAGGGTCGGTGAAATCGTCTTGGGGGGGGGTCCCATCCGGGGGGTCTGGCCTAAGTCGGGTGGGGGGCAGACCCCCCAGACCCCCCTGTTACATGTATGCATCATACATGTAACAGGTTGTCCGCAGAAGGATTTAGGGTCTGGCGTCTGCTGAGCCCAAATTTTGGGAGGGGAGCTGGGCACTAAGAAACGCTCACAAATCGCAAAAATTGCAATTTTTAGGCTAAACATCGTAAAAAATGCTAATCTGGGCTGAAATACAGCTAAAACGTGCTGTTTTACAGGCGGTTTTGGCAATTTTTGTGTCTGAAATTGCAAAAATCGTAAAAATTTGCTCAAAAAATTACTTACCACAAAAATCGGAGGGGGGTCGGAAAAATCGTCTTGGAGGGGTCCCTATCGGGGCAGACCCGCAGGCCCCCTGTTTGTTACATGTATGCTGTAGATACTATAATGCAATTCTTTGAGGTCAGGAACTTATCATAAAGCCTCAAGTAGTCTAACATGGATTACAATGTTGGATACCTAAACAGCATACTGTAGAGCCAAAAAAGCTGTTCAGTGAAATTTCTGAATGTTTCTGAGATTACGCATTACGCATACGCAATACGCAAAATACGCATTAGTTTTTGCAATGCGTATACGCAAACTCATACGCATTTGTAATTGGAATGCGTATACGCATACGCATACACATACGCATTTGAAAAATCCGGTATTAAACAACAGTAGCACCAAGCAAATTAATAGCAAGTTATTTTCTTCTGAAGGCTGAGCAAGCAATTTAATAGTTATTTAATTTCAAAATAAATTTACTCGGAAACACTAATCTTCACCCTCATTGGCTAAACACAATGGCCAACTAAACCATGATGGACTAGCAATTCATTGAACAAATAGTGGGTTGCTATTACTTTCAGTTCGCTGCCGCTTTTGTGCAGGGCGTTTTGGCCTGGTTACCCTGCCACCATTGCGAGCTTTTCAGGAAAAGCTTGACATAATTTGCTGCTCTGTGAGGTACTCATCTGGCTGGAAATGAAGTGCAGAGCTATCTGAAACATAAACATGCACGATTAGTAATTATAAACCATCTACTGTCTATAGTGGCAGGCTAGATTCATCTGCTATAGTTGCATGTACTGTATGTAATTACCAGTATAATCCAGAACATAAGGCATTTCTTTTGCCAATGTCCCGGAATTATGCTTCATTCATTGTGCACGACCTTCATCAAACTTTTCATAACCAGGACATTTGGTTCCAGTTGAACCAATTGTTTGGTGCAGACTCACACAGAGTCCAGCCAGATTCTAGCGGTTCACATCCTGCAGTACACTAGTCTAGACTATTGATTGCTTCTACAGTGTCGATTTCTTTCTCATTCTGTCTATGAGCTGGGGAGGCCAGGCCAAACGGCCCTGCACAAAAGCGGAAGCGAATTAAAAGTAGTTGCAACCCACTATGTATTTGTTCAATGAATTGCTAGTCCATCATGGTTTAGTTGGCCATTGTGTTTAATCCATGAGGATGAAGATGAACTTTATGTTGAACAGCCTACTGTTGCTAAGTAAATTTATTTTAAATATAATTAAATAATAATTTGCTTACCACATGCCCAGACAAATATAATTAAATTAAAATTTACTTACCATATCTGAGAGAAATTTAATTTAATTATAATTTACTTACCACATTTAATTAAATTAAGTATATTAAGTGTATTTAAAGTAGGCCTGATTTTGGCGGCTAACACCTTCAGCTTTGCTTCCAACTAAGCAAGGATGCTATAACAGTTATCTAGAATGAAAACCAAACGAGGATGTCAGCAGGGTACTGTATTGAAGGGCACAGTATTGTGCAAACAGTCTCTGATTCCTAAGGAATAAAATTAAATGATGATGATGAGGTTGAGTCAACAACAGGCAAGGTAAAGGGGTGAGGAGGTTTACCCGCTTCAGGCTCTGACCTACTGCCCCTCAGGCTACCGCTGCCCCCTTCAGGACTTTTTGGAAGAATATCACAATAAAATGTTTGACTAGGCTAGGTTAGGTGCGAATGAGCTCAGACTACATTGTAGCATATTTCAACCCATTTAAACCAAAAATAAGCCAAAAAGCTAATTCTAGCGAAAGATCGGTCTTTTTGGCTTATACCATCCTCTCAACCTCCTATCAACTTAGCTAATGTCTGTCAACAGTAATATGACAGTTTGTCAGAATTAGAACCTGAATTTCAATAGGCTTGCCAGTTAGTTTCTGATTGCATCCACAACAGACAATGCCTGTGAGACTGAAAATCTGTTATCGCATAGTAAAACTGGCTGAAAAAATACCTAATATCGAATCTTAGCTTGACGGATAAATTGGAGTACACTGCGGTGTATATCTAGCGCTCCCTTAATTACCAACTTTAACAGAGATTCTTGAAGAACCAGGCTGGATTCATCGATTGCTTCACAGAAAATTTGCTCAGCAACACGTTTGAAGTGATCGAGCATTTGACCATGTTTTCAAGGCACATCAAGTGTGCCAGTAGATAGACAATATAAATTGAATTTCGGTAACACGATGCTTCTGTTTGCACTTAAAACAGAAGTCAGCCATTTCAGCCATGTCTTTGCCCAGGAGCAGGTTGAAAATAGCTGTCTATCATAAACAGTATTTTATGCCCCGCTGTGCAGTAAAAACTTTGTCTTCAGCACAGTGTGGTCCACAAGGTGCCGGACCAATAGCTGACATGTTTCTGCCAGTGCTGAAAGAAATTTCTGCTGGTTATGAAATCATACCAGTGCAAAGAAATACAGATGGAATATGTCACAATGGAAGCTGGAGTAATTCCAACAGTGTGTTCTTCAATGTCACCGAAGGAACTCTCGACACCATAGCCAGTTCTTATATTTTCAGCAACTTCTCAAGAGAAACACAATGTCTGGATTTCAGTTATCCAGTGTTATCTGATCGTTTACAGTTCGTCGGCAGGAGATATGAAGTACTGTTGGAAAGTCCGGGGTTAAAAAAATAAGTTCAGGTTCAAGTCAAGTCCAACATCGAAATTTCAAGTTCAAGTCCAGGTTCAGGTCCATCATCTAAAAAACCTGGACAATAGGTTCAGGTTCAAGTCCACTGATAATTTCAAGAATTGTTCAAATTCTGCACTGCTGGCAAGTTTTCTGAGCTATATAAGCTTGTCTACTAGTAATGAAAGACGAAAACCACATTTTATGGGGCAGTAGTTTCGTTTTCTCGCATATTCAGTTTGAAAAATAGGTGTAAAAACAAGAAACCATGAAAATGTTGTGCAATCCAACCGCAAATTTGACAAATTTTGCCTAAATTTTCACTCAAATTTTGAACCTATTGAGTGAGTCCAGTAAAACGAAACAGGTTCAAGTCCGGCTGAAATAAAATAGGTTCAGGTTCAGGTTCAAGTCCACAGATTTCAGGTTAAAAACCTATTAATAAGTCCAGGTTCAAGTCGGACTTGCCAACAGTAATATGAAGCCAAGAGTTCACTTGCCTCACTTTTTGAGCCGTTTGACCCTCTTACTTGGCTTATGTTGCTACTGTTTTTGATCTTTTGTTTTCTGATTGACTCCTTCAAGCAGCTGAGCAAGCTAAAAGTTCAAAAAATATTGATAGCAATTGTGTCCTTAAGTATTGGAGCTCTTTACAGCTCATTACTGCTCTCAAAGCTGTTGATTACTGAACAACCGTTTGTCCGCGACACAGAGCACATGCTAGACCTGATGCAGAGTGGGAAGCTGGGTTTAGCTAGTTCTCACCCTCCCGCTTGGATTAAGGCTTCCTTAGCGCAGCTTAAGCCAAATCCATTTGTGCAGAAATTACTAGATGTTCTGCAGATCAACCCACCCAAGCGGGTGTTCGGTGTGAAACGATTAATGGAGGCTCTACTAAGTGGAAAATTTGTTATGCGCATATTCACCCCACAATACTTTGTCAACATGTCAGCTTGCGAGCTGGCAGTTATCAAGTCCACTTCACAAATGCCATCTGTAAACAGTTACATTATTTTCTCGAAGAAATCAAAACATACAACAGAATTTTATAAAGCTTGGCTCAAGTTTCAGGTAAGAATTCAATGTTATGCGTTTGGGATTTTTCTCCTCGATCTGGTTGGACAGTGGGCGCATCACTGGAATGCAATTTTTGGCACAGTTATGCAAGCATTGGGTATTGAAGTTTTGGGCTCTTAGGTATTGGTATTTGGTATTGGGTATTGGGATTTTAGGTACTGTTCACACTCTAATTGCACAGTAGTCATCTCTCAAATAGCACAGCATTTTATAAAATGATAATTTTGTATAATATAAGGCAAAAGTGATATTCAAATGTGAAGCAAAGATTTGCAGCAAAGACAGGAATGGATTTATGAAAGATATTTGAAATCACGTTTTCAATTCAATGTAGACTCATGTGCAGCCATGGAACGTTTCACCCAGCAGAAAGTGCAGATACTGTCCCTGAGATCAGTTAGTCCACTGTTCACCACTATTCTGCCTGTTTTTGCTGTTCTCTGCTTGTTTGCGTTCTTGTACGAACAACTGGATCGCTGGATGAGTCATAGCAGCATTTCTGAGTGTGAAGACCAATCATCTAATAGCCCCAGCATCACTGAATTGACGGACAGAGTTTGTTCTGACATTGAAAACATTGTAGTTTTACAGTATTTTTAGCGCCCAGATGAAGCAAAGATAACAAAGCAGATATTTTGCGATGCAATTGATGAATCTACCCAGAAGCTGCAAGAATTCATTTTAGAATTGATAAACAAGGTGTTGCACAGCTGTGATATTGTGTCCTATGCGATTGGTTTTAGTACTCAACTGAGGAGAGCTGTCAATCGGCTGAGATGATTGATCAAACCATTACTCAGCTATGTCAGTTGGCCGAAAACTTGAAGCAAAAGTTTTAAAATAGTTGCAGCTGCAGTTGAACTACTGATTCTGATAGTTTGCGTGTGGCAAGCAATTGTTGAGAATTTGGGTGTTTATTGCCACAATCAGATCTGAATACTGAGTACTGTTGCAGAATACCATGAATTTTGCTTGTTATGTGTACTGTATGTGTATGGTATACACGTAGGAGCTTCAAATGTGTATTGGTTTGGCGAATTAGATCGTATCTATCTATATGTTTTACGTAAAACTCTAGCAACTCGAGTTGATAGGGCTAGAAAATTATGAACCGAAAGACCGAGCTTAGCGGTGACAGACAAGCTATGTAGTGCCGGCGAAAGAAAGTAAGTTACCTAAAACCGGAATTTTCAAGTGCCAACTATCATTATCACGAACGAAGTTAGAGTTGGCAAATTTGGTCCCATAATTATAACTGCTATAAAAGCAAGCTACTTTTGGCCGGCCTGTATCTCGGTGAGAAGTCAAAAATTATCAGAACAGTTTGCAGGTTTTCGACTTTAGTCTGATGGAGAATTCACATCCTGTTAATCAGTATTATTGAATAGTGATGCATTACATTACATACATTTTTACATACATAGTGAGACAAATACATACAGTATGGATTAGAAAAAGGTCCAGCCCCTTTTCCGAACTTTATTCAAACGGTTCGTTCTTGGTCAGTTTCCAAGAAACTAAATAAGAACAAAAGAAAAGTTGTGTACACATCATGTTTCCTCCACCCTGCCTTGGTGTTGATGGTATGTTGTACAAGTGCATTTACTGCATAAAATTGGAAGAAGAAGAAGAAG
This sequence comes from Sabatieria punctata, assembly GCA_030248155.1. Lineage (NCBI taxonomy): Eukaryota > Metazoa > Nematoda > Chromadorea > Araeolaimida > Comesomatidae > Sabatieria > Sabatieria punctata. Next base: position 11,361 of record JASANB010001715.1, read on the forward strand.
TTCTTTATCGATTTGGCCCAATTTTTTAGAAAAAATTAACAACACAACTGGCCTACAAATTTTGCAAGTTTGGTGCGAAAATTACCACCGAGGTTCATCTAGTCAATAAATTCTGATATAGTCAGGCACATTAATCACAATCAGCTATTCAGAAACGCAAACGGTGCCATTTTATCTGTAGATTTTGTTGGCGGTTTGCGCAGTGAACGTGGCTATGTAGTGCAAGGAAGAAAGGTTTATAGAGAGAAACAAACTGATGGTACGAGTGGATCAGACAATAACCAAAAACAATCGACAACAACCGTGTATATGCAAAAAAATGTCACTGCGTCTGCTTTCATTCCTCCCCCTGATGCAGTGAAATGTGAGTAATTTTGTTGGTTGACGAAAAGCACAGAGCATGAATGGAGTCAACCATATGTGTAGCACTCATGGTTTCACAGCATCATCATCAAGACGTCTCCGCTTTTTCAAATCAGCTCTAGGGCGCAGCGCATATTTGGTCTTTACTTCTCTAGCAACTTCCTGCGGCGGCTGCGGCGCTTCTTCTTCAACTTGAGGTGGTGGTTGGATTTGATGTTCTTCCGCAGAGGCCTCTGACCATTTTCTTGTTTACCAATCTTTTGAGGCGGTCTTCTCCAACATGACCTAGACGACGATGCCACCATTCATACTTGTTCTCATGAACAATAGCAGCACAAAATCTGTCAGCCAATTTCAGCATCTTCTGAGTCTTCAGCTTGACAGCATGTCCTTCAAGTCGGTAGTCTCCAGTCCCATGGTCAACAGCGACTGCACACATCTTTCCATTCGTGCCAAAAATCAGACACTTGTTGTCGAAATGCAGTTGACTGGATCAGAATCCGTTCTTCTGACCTTTGCGGATGGAGATCAGATTTGTCGTTGCAGTGGGTATATGTAGTGTTACATAGAGTGACACGAGTACGTTTGACGTTGCATACCATAATCACACCTACACTGCCCATTCCGTTGCTGCGGTCTACGTTTTGCTATCAGCGAGTGTTACAGGATGCGGTTTCAGAAATTCAACGTAACGTACTCACTGAACAGTTCCCTGTCATGCACAACATGTTTCGTTTCTTCAGAGTCAAGCAGAAACTTCTGTTGCAGATCGGTAGTGGCAAGGACACAGTCGACAGCAGATGAGACCATCTCTAGATAGAGTATCTGTCAACAAAACTGAGTGTGCAAACACACTAGCAGAAATTGCTTTTCCTGCAACTTGATCATACCGCTGTGTGTTTACACGTTTCAACACAGCACTCAAGTGACTGTACCAGAAGGATGTTGAGAATCGCGGTCAATCCTTTAAAATACTATCTGCCATACTGTGCAGTAAAGACGCTGTCTTCAGAAAACTGCGGTGACCTGGGGGCCGGACCTAAGGCCGATATGTCTGCCAGTGTTAAGAGAACTGACCAGTGGGTATCAAATAGTAGCGGTGCAAAGAAATAGGTGGAATATGCAAAAATGGAAGTTGGAGTGACTCAAACAGTACCTTCTTCAATGTAACTGTTTATTTTGGACTTAGAAACTGTTATTTTTTATTTTCAGCCTTGAAACGTTGTTGCTTTTTAGCATCCAAGTCAACAAGACCTATTTAAGCAAATTTTCTGTGATGCAATCGATGAATTCAGCCTAGTTCTGCAAGGATACCTGTTAAAGTTGGTAAATAACGGAAGCGCTAGATATATACAGATATATTTCTGTGGTTTGCATTATTTTTGCTTTCAGTGCTCAACTGAAGAGAGCTGTCAATCTGCTGAGTTGGTCGATAAAGCCATTGATGAGCTGAAACTAATGATTGAGAACTTCAAACAAAGGTCTGAAAAGAAATTTCAGCTGGTTCAATTACTATGCTTATGTTTGTTGCAGATGGCATGAAACTGTAGAAAATGTGATGATACAATACGATGATATCAGTGATGCTGATCTGAGTATGCTGTCCTTTGCTTGATGTAGGCTAAAATGCAGTGCACGTTTGTTCAGTGCAGTTTGCTCTCACACAAAATGTTTGCAACTGCCATTCTACATACATAAAGTGGGCAAATATACTTTATTTTATTGCTTCTGTAGTAACATTATACCCTTATTTGCATTCAGAGTTGAACAACTGCAGAGGTGGCATGTTTCAATGCTGAAACATGTTGAAGGTGGCTGCCTATGCTGAAAAGTATTATTTGCGACCATGTGCAATAGGGACTTTATCTTCAGAGCAGTGTGGTGATAAGGGTGCCGGACCCATAGCTGATATCTTACTACCGGTGTTAAGAGAAATCAGTGATGGGTATAAAATAATATCAGCGCAAAGAAAACTTGGTGGGATCTGCCAAAATGGAAGTTGGAGCGACCCAGACAGTCTATTCTTCAATGTAACTGCAGGAACGCTGGATACCATAGCCCAAACATTCGTGTTCACTAATTTCTCTAGGGAAACTCAGTGCCTGGATTTTAGTAATCCCATCTTTTCCAGTCCTTTACTGTTTATTGGTAGAAAATACGAACCAAAAAGTTCACTGTCTTCACTCTTTGAGCCCTTTGACTCTTCTACTTGGCTTATGTTGTCATTGTTTTTTTTATTTCGTTCGTCACTGACGCTTTCAAACAATTCAGCAAGCTAAAAGTTCGACAAATATTGATAGCGATTGCATCAATGAGTGTCGGAGGTATGTACAGTTCCTTTCTGCTGTCCAAATTACTGACTAGTGAACAACCGTTCATCCGTGACACAGAACACATGTTAGACCTAATGCAGAGTGGTAAATTGGGCATTGTTAGCCGCTTCCCATCTGCTTGGATAACTGATATGTTCATGCAGATGAGACCAAATGCTTTTGTGGAACGGTTGCTAAAAGTTCTTCAGATCTTGCCACCAGGCCAGGTTTTCAGTGATAAGGTCCTAATGGATAGTCTGTTAAGTGGAAAGTTTGTCATGCCATCGTTCTCATCAGCATTATTCATGAACAAATCGGCCTGTGCACTAACATTTATAAAATTCAGCTTACACCAACTCCCCACTGTAACATACTATATAGTATTCTCAAAGAAGTCGAAATACCTGGCAGAGTTTAAGCGAGCTTGGCTAAAGTTTCAGGTAAGTTAAATAAAGAATAAAAAGAAATATGAATTATATGAACTGTAGGAGCGACCAGCGTGGATAATGAGAAGATATTTGAAATCAGATTTTCAATTCACCGTAGATTCATGTGAAGTTCAGGAACCATTTTACCAACAGAAACTGCAGATACTCTCATTGAGTGCTCTCAGCTCTCTGTTCACTACTTTCCTACCAGTTTTTGCTTTTATCTGCTTACTTCTGTTTTTGTATGAACAATTGGATCACTGGATTAATCATCAAAGTGTTTCTGAGCCTGAAGCACAATCACCTGAAGTACTCAAGAACAATGGATTGGAAGATACAGTTGGTTAAAATATCTGAAACATGTACTGTATATCTATTGATTTTCAGCCTCCTAGTCAACGGGAGATAATGGAGCAGATATTCTGTGAATCAATTCAAGAATATATCCAGAAAGTGTAAGAATTGGTGTTGAAATTTGCAGATAAGGTTAGTGGTTCACATATTTTGTGTGATCCGATCATACATGTACTAGGGGGGGTTTGGGGGGTTACCCCCCTGCTGGAAAGGCCAACCCCCCCCTCACCCCCCCCCCCCCCCGAGACAGGTTAAGGGACCCCTCCCCCTGACCAAAAAATACAAGTACTAGTAGTGGCTGCAGTATTAACAAACTGGGTCAGAAATCACTAATTTTTAGCCTAAAATTCACTTGAAAAGCCTTTGGAAACCGAATTTGGCGTTTCCACTGCCGATATTTAAGAAAAATCGGTGTTTTTGGAAGCTCTTTTTGTCATTTTTTGCTTGTTTTTAGCTTTAAAACGCTATTTGGCAGCTTAAAATAGCGATTTTTAGCGTCCTTACTGAGAAAAACGTGCTAAAAACGCATTTCTAGGCGTTTTGGAGCTTTTTGAAATTTGGGACCCCCCACCTGGGCGAACCCCCCCCCCCTCGACCCCCCACCTGAGGAAACCCCCCCTACCCCCTCCCGCCAGGTCGGCCCGGAGCTGTTACATGTATGGATCCGATTCATTCAAACATTGCTTGCAGAGTTCATTTGAAGATCTGCCTCAGTCTGAGTTGGTAGATCAAACCGCCGTTCAGCTGCAACTGTTAGCAGAGAACTTCAAGCAACAGTCTGCAATTGTTTAGAAAACCGTGCTGCTTTTCTGTTAAGTCTGCTGTTTGTAGACGCTGTAAAATTATAGAAAACGTCACACCTGGAAAGAGATGAACAGGTTTTCTTGTGTATAATAATCAGTCAATTTCCTTGATGTCGTATATGTAGGAGGGAGCCTGGGTCTGTCCACCTGGACTGGGTCTAGGACCCCCACCAAGTTCGAATTACATGGACGCAAATTTTGAAATTTTTTACAGTTTCAGACAAGAAATCAATGTAATGTAAAACAGCGATTTTTAGCTGTAGCCCATTTTAGTGGTTTGTAGTACTCAACCCCTCTGCATTTGGGTTCAGCCCCCACCCCAGGCAATATACCTAGCGGGCGTGCAAAAATTACGTAATGGCATGAGGGGGAGGGGTGGTTCGCCAAAAGATTACTAATCATTACGGTGGGGGGAGGGGGGGGTTGACGACTTCATTACGAAATTTTTTTAAAGTGCAGAAATCACTAAGTGGTCATAATTTTAATTGTTTTTACGTACACTACATGTACATGTAGTCTCGATTTGAAGCCAGTGGGCTCACATTTTTTCAATTTCACTTAAATGGACGCTTAGATTAGAGAATAGCTACGTTTAAAGTCAAGGCTTTCCAATTTTTCAAATGCTAAATGGCAACAGTGACTTTTGACATCTGTGTGATAAGAGTTTATAAGGGTATACCACACCACTATCGACTCGATCTTTTACAGGGTTCATGCGGCTTTTTCAGAGCAAAATTTCCTGACCAACATACATGTACTAGGGGAGTTTGGGGGAACCCCCCTGCTGGAAAGACCAAACCCCCCTCACCCCCCCCGAGACAAGTTAAGGGACCCCTCCCCCGACCAAAAAATACAAGTGGTGGTAGTGGCTCCAGTATTAACAAACTGGGTCAGAAATCACTAATTTTTAGCCTAAAATTCACTTGAAAAGCCTTTGGAAACCGAATTTGGCGTTTCCACTGCTGATATTTAAGAAAAATCGGTGTTTTTGGAAGCTCTTTTTGTCATTTTTTGCTTGTTTTTAACTTTAAAACGCTATTTGGCAGCTTAAAATAGCGATTTTTAGCGTCCTTACTGAAAAAAACGTGCTAAAAACGCATTTCTAGGCGTTTTGGAGCTTTTTGAAATTTGGGACCCCCCACCTGGGCGAACCCCCCCCCCTCGACCCCCCCCACCTGAGGAACCCCCCCCCCTCCCCCCCTCCCCCCAGGTCGGCCCGGAGCTGTTACATGTATGCTGACCAAAGTCAAATTTCCCTGTCCAATCAGAGTGAGAACATTCTAACAAGGGTGAGAAGTTTTTAAAAATTGGCTCTGAAAAACGCATTTAAACGGTATTATGAGGGTAAAATTTACAGTTGTAGTAGCTGTGGAAAGTCAAAAGTCCCATTTTCAAAAGGGTGGCGAGAGATGATTCTATTGCTATCAATTTTTTCAGTGACCGGACACCAAATTCCCTGAATTTTCCCTGAAATTTTTAAAATTCCCTGACTTTGCATGACTCCCTGACTTTTCGGGTCCCGCACGAACTCTGTTTTATGACCATCGATCATCAGTCAACTGATATGGCAGCGCATCCCTAAAATCAATGATTAAACACTTTGGTTTCAACTTTAACAAAAAGCCACCCAATGATGGCTTCTATGTAAAACTAGGACTATGCGTACATGTATGTAGTTGTAGCTAGGGATGGGCACGAAAATTAAATCCGTTTGAATTTCGTATTCGTTAAATCAATATTTGCCCATTTTAATTTTCGTATTCGTTAGTCGATAGGAAAATCAAAATGCCTAATTTGTATTCGTACGAGTACGAAAATTAATTTTCGTTGCGACGTTATGAGTTCATTTTGTTCCAGAAAATTAATTTTCGTATTTTCACGGTAGGCTTTAGACTGCAAGTAGGGACCCAGTTTAGGCCTTTCAGCATGAAAATAAGCCTTAAATATCAGTTCTGAATGCACTCATTCTGTAGAGCACGATTTCTCGCTAACGCTAACGTGTTTGGTCATTGTAAAAAGCAATGCTTCTGCATGCTTATATATTGCACATAGATACCTTCATTGCAGGTACCTGTGTAGTATACGCTTTGAGCCAAGACATTGTCCGTAAGTGCACAGTCACGCGTTGTGTGTGTAAAATACTGACTGAAGAAAGTGTATGTACGACTAACAGTGCCAGTACTTGCACCAAGATTAACAAGTTCCTTGGGTTAACCAAGTTAAAAATGCTTTCTATAATACTTGTTCAACAACCCAAAAAATGCTTTGTTGGACATTGCATTGGTACAGTTAAAATGCCTTTGTATGTTTAGAATCCGTTAAATTGCTAATAATTCAGCTGACTTATTGCTAGCTATACGTGAAACGTAAATTGAAATTCGCAACGAAAATTAATTTTCGTATTAGCTGTATTTAATTTTCGTATTCGTTTAATTTTCGTTTCTGTATTTCTCTAATTTTCGTATTCGTATTCGATACGAAATTTAAAAATCCGCGATTTAATTTTCGTACTAGTACGAAAATTTAAATTTTCGTGCCCATCCCTAGTTGTAGCTCATCAATAAAGAAAACGGAGAAAATTATCAATTGCTACTGTATACAGATGTTATTTTATTAAAAACGTCATTATATTTACATGGAATTGAACTCAAAAATTTTGGCTCTATCGCTTCAAAAAATCGAAATTTCGGGAGGGGGTAGCCAAATTATTATGTAATTTGGGGAGGGGGGTCAGAAAATTATTATGGTGGATTACCCGGGGGGAGGGGGGTCCGAAAATGGGCAAAAATACCATTACGTAATTTTTGCACGCCCCCTAGTATTATACAGAAAAGACACAGTGAATTTGAACCTACATATAAACACGTTTTTGGCCCTAATTTGAATATTAGTGATGTTCGAGCGAAAATATACTGGTTTGTTATTTCTGTCCATGTATCTCCTACCAACAAACCATACTGATATATCAGTATGCCATCATGTCATCATACTATTCATCATGAAATGGTCCACTACTATTCATCATTTTGAAGACTTTTGCAAGATTTTCTGAGGAATCAATTATTTTATTGTTCAACAAATGCATTGGAATGGTCCAGCACTTCAACTTGACAAAAGGTCTTTTTACTACACGGCAGTGCTTAGCAGTTTCTGATTAACTGTCATGACGAGCCCAGTCAGTTTATCTCCTACCAACAAACCATACTGATATATCAGTATGCCATCATGTCATCATACTATTCATCATGAAATGGTCCACTACTATTCATCATTTTGAAGACTTTTGCAAGATTTTCTGAGGAATCAATTATTTTATTGTTCATCAAATGCATTGGAATGGTCCAGCACTTCAACTTGACAAAAGGTCTTTTTACTACACGGCAGTGCTTAGCAGTTTCTGATTAACTGTCATGACGAGCCCAGTCAGTTTATCTCCTACCAACAAACCATACTGATATATCAGTATGCCATCATGTCATCATACTATTCATCATGAAATGGTCCACTACTATTCATCATTTTGAAGACTTTTGCAAGATTTTCTGAGGAATCAATTATTTTATTGTTCAACAAATGCATTGGAATGGTCCAGCACTTCAACTTGACAAATAGGTCTTTTTACTACACGGCAGTGCTTAGCAGTTTCTGATTAACTGTCATGACGAGCCCAGTCAGTTTATCTCCTACCAACAAACCATACTGATATATCAGTATGCCATCATGTCATCATACTATTCATCATGAAATGGTCCACTACTATTCATCATTTTGAAGACTTTTGCAAGATTTTCTGAGGAATCAATTATTTTATTGTTCAACAAATGCATTGGAATGGTCCAGCACTTCAACTTGACAAAAGGTCTTTTTACTACACGGCAGTGCTTAGCAGTTTCTGATTAACTGTCATGACGAGCCCAGTCAGTTTATCTCCTACCAACAAACCATACTGATATATCAGTATGCCATCATGTCATCATACTATTCATCATGAAATGGTCCACTACTATTCATCATTTTGAAGACTTTTGCAAGATTTTCTGAGGAATCAATTATTTTATTGTTCATCAAATGCATTGGAATGGTCCAGCACTTCAACTTGACAAAAGGTCTTTTTACTACACGGCAGTGCTTAGCAGTTTCTGATTAACTGTCATGACGAGCCCAGTCAGTTTATCTCCTACCAACAAACCATACTGATATATCAGTATGCCATCATGTCATCATACTATTCATCATGAAATGGTCCACTACTATTCATCATTTTGAAGACTTTTGCAAGATTTTCTGAGGAATCAATTATTTTATTGTTCATCAAATGCATTGGAATGGTCCAGCACTTCAACTTGACAAAAGGTCTTTTTACTACACGGCAGTGCTTAGCAGTTTCTGATTAACTGTCATGACGAGCCCAGTCAGTTTATGTGTCTGTGGCACGTTTCTTTTTCGGTTGAACTAAGGAAAATTGCCATTAAAGTTTGTTGAAGAATCATTATTTAATTGTTCCTCAATTTCTGTGATGAATAATTTCTTCAGTTCATCATTTTTTGAAGAATAGTAATCGTAAAACGTGAAGAACTATTCGTCGAAAACAATTCATCAGGCCGAAACGAACCATTGATGAATTTTGCGGTTTGTTGGAAAGAGTTATGTGTCTGTGGCACGTTTCTTTTTCGGTTGAACTAAGGAAAATTGCCAATAAAGTTTGTTGAAGAATCATTATTTAATTGTTCCTCAATTTCTGTGATGAATAATTTCTTCAGTTCATCATCTTTTAAAGAATAGTAATCGTAAAACGTGAAGAACTATTCGTCAAAAACAATTCATCAGGCCGAAACGAACCATTGATGAATTTTGCGGTTTGTTGGAAAGAGGTATCACATACATAAAAACTATAGGTCAGAATTTTTCATGCTCCACGGTTTGTAGGGGACCAGCCCCGGTTTTATAAAATGGGGCTGTTAAGTGTCTGATTGTACTAGGTTCCAAGTTGCTTCTATTGTGGCGCAGTCAAAGTTTTGGACAGTTTTGTTTCTGGAGTAAGTAAACTTCTAAACCTCCAGCATCCGGAATTATTCTGTTTACTTTGCCAACACAAAACCTAGTCCTAAGATAACTTGTCAGAGATAAAACCCCCGGTCGCTGCTTAAAAGTTTATTCGAGAGTGAGAGACTTTTAAAAATGCTGCTTTCTATACTAATCGTCGGTTTATTGGCTTACTGGCTCTACTATGAGTTGATTGGAAAAAGGAAAGGCCTACCCCCGGGCCCGCAGCCTTGGCCTATAGTGGGAAATCTGTTTCAATTGGATGAATACGATCCAGGAAAGACCATCATTATCTGGGCCAAACAATATGGCCCAGTTATGTCGGTTTGGCTGCCTAAATATCAGATTTTGTTGGCTGATTATGATGTGATGAAAGAAGCATTGATAAAGCAAGGTACCGGAGTTTTCCGCCTGTAAGACCAATCCGGTTATAAGACCCGGGTGTTAAAACTGGGTTTCTTTTCCGATTCTAAGACCCGGGTCTTATAACAAGTGGTTAGAAAACAGGGTCTGTCAGGGGGCATTCTCCAGTTATAAGACCCGGGTCTAAGCTCAGAATGGTGTGTTTTGGTGTATATTTTAGATAACTAATAAATATGGAGTTTTGAACTCAGGTCATTCAAGAATCTTTCTAAAACCTGCGTAATCTTGGTAAAATTCTTGATTTGATAGGTTTAGATAGCTGCTGCAAGCATATTGGAGCTTCTAAGTTGCCTAGGTTTTCAAAACTTGTTTAAAGCTGAGCTACATATTCAGACTTACACGTACAGGCAGTTGTTGCAAAGATCAAAACCAGTGTATTTCATGCAGAACAACTAGTTTTAATTGTAAGATATGGATTTTCCACCTACAAAACCCGGCTCTTATAACTGGGGCAAAAATGTGACCCCAAATTTAGGCATTTTCCGGTTATAAGACCTGGTCTTAAAACTGCGGTAGTGAAATCATAGATTTACCAAATCTAAAGTTTTTTGCGTTTAGGAGATTCGTTTTCCGGCCGTCCGCAGATGTTCTTCGTGGATGTTTTCACAGGCCCAACAACTCAAAAGGGGCTGGTATTTGCCGATGGACCGCTTTGGCGGGAGCAAAGACGGTTTGGCTTGCATGTGCTCAGAGACTTTGGCTTTGGACGAAATCTAATGGAGGAAAAGATAATGACCGAGGTTTAGACTTTTACTTTTTGTCACAACATCTACAAATAGTATTTAGACAAACCGTCTAACAAACCATATGGAAAGCCTGGTTGATAAAGGAAAGTGCAGGGTAAATCCGAAAGAACTGTTGAGTGTTTGCGTGGCCAGTATAATCAGTTGTTTGGTCTTTGGCTATCCGTTTGAGTTCAACGACAAGAAGTTTCTCTACTTGAAGAAGTTGATGGGTGACCTGACCGCCCTTTTCAACAACCCTTATGTGCTTATGTTGGACTATTGGAGCGGACTCAGACACTTCCCTCCGTTCAAGAGTCGCTACAATGAGATGTTGCTGCAAGAAAAGTTGTTCAGAGAGTTTTTGTTCAACGAAATCAATGAGCACAAAAGTTATCTGGACCCAGATTCTGAGCCCACCGACTATTTCGATGCCTTCATCAAAGAACAGTATCGAAGAAAGCAAGCTGGAGAGCAAGAAGGCAGCTTTTCGTAATTATTTTCTTCTTGTGGGTGTGACTTTTTGTCCTTTTGGATAAGGAGTAGCCAACTGCTATAGAGCAGGAAGAGACAGAAGGTCCGGCAGCCTCCTTAACAGCAACCCTCCCCATTGCTGTCGATGTGTGCAACACATCTAAGGTTTGGTTCCTCTTTGTCTACTTGCCATTGCTGACTTTCGACAGTCTGGGTTGGGCTTTGGGTCGACTACTTCCCATCGCCTCGACAGGTTTCGAACCCACAAATACACCACTTCCACAGGTCGCGGAGCCGCCAGATATAGTATTTTGTCCTTCCCCATTGGCAAAGCCCAAACCTGCACTTAACGCCGTTTATGGTACCAGTACATAGGCTAGTGGCACCACATATGGTAGCGCCACATACGGGGACTGTACCGATACCATATATGGTGCGAAATTTGAACAGAGTGGTACCTTATACGGTACCGGTATAAGTACCAATCACAAAGTTGGGTTACCATATGGTACCATCACTATATATAGTACCCTCTACCCATGGTCATGGGTGCCAGTACCGTATATGGTGACAGTTCCATGAATGGCACGAAACCTGAACAGAGTGGTACCATATATGGTACCGGTACAGGTACCAATGCCATCCAAGGTGGGGTGCCATTTATGGTACCGCCACAGTTGTCAACCGTGTGGTACATACTGGTGCCACTAGCCTAGGTACCGGTACCATATATGGTGCCAGTCCCATAAACGGCGTTAAGTGCTTGACTGTATAAATTCTGTTTAGTGACTGGCAGTTGTACTTAGCAGCCTTCGATTTATGGGGAGCGGGCATGGAAACAACAGTTGTGACTCTTTGTTGGTCAATTCTGTACCTGCTCTACCATCCAGAGATAGGTGAAAAACTGCGCCAAGAAATCGACACCACCCTTGGTGACTCACCAGTCACCTTGGCTGACAAGAACCGTCTCCCCTATGTGATGGCAACCTTGCACGAAATCCAACGATTCGCCGACATCGTGCCGCTGAACGTGCCACACATGACCACCCAGGACACAATTTTGGCCGGCCATCACATCAAGTCAGGCACCACAGTGATGCCTGTACTGAGCAGTGTTCACAAGAGTCCACAGCTCTTCCCGGAACCAGAGAAATTCAAGCCGGAGCGATTTCTGGAATCCGATGGCAAGACTCTAAAGAAAACCGATCACGTGATCCCGTTCAGCATGGGCAAGAGAATGTGTCTGGGGGAGAGTCTGGCCAGAATGGAGTTGTTCCTTATTTTCGTCTCTCTTGTGCGATTGTTTGAGTTCGAGGTACCGAAAGGGCAGCAGTTGGTTGATTTGAAAGCTGTGCCCGGCTTTGCGAGAAACCCGAAAGATTATGAAGTGACTTTGAAGAAACGGTGAGGGTTGATGGATTTTGTTAGGTTAGATAGAGAGGGTTAGTTTTTGTTCTGCTTGGTTTTATAGTGTTCTGACGCCTTGCTATAATCAAATATTCTAATCGGTTGTGGTTTGTATTGGATATTACAGACGATAAAGAGGGACGGAAGTACATTTACATGCTCTTTTACATAGAGGAAGCCCTGAATAGAATTGAGCAGATGGAAGGAGGTCAGCTTATCCCGCCGAGGTTTTTTCGGAAAAATATCCATCCCTGTTCACAGTGACATGCCGATTTTATTGAAGATAGTTTCTAATGTCGGACACAGTACCAAATTTCGTCTAGGGGATGTCAGCCAAAACGTTGTAGTTTTTGGGGTGCGTGTTGAAAACGTTGAAAAACGTCGGGAGGGGTGGGGTCCAAAATTTTGAATTTTTCCAACGCTGTAGTTTATGGACGGCCCCATAGATAATACAACTGTTGGGGCTTAAATAATCAGCTCTATTCCACCCACAGGCATTGCTTAAACAGCAGATTTGGCATCCGATTTATTAAAGTTCGGCTTGCTTTGTGTAGGTAGGAGCAATCAAACTGTCTGTCCACCTAGTGTACGTTCAGTCTTACGTAATATAACAGGTCCGGGAGTGGGCTGAGGGAGGGTTTTACAAGTCGCCTAGGAAGTATGTGAAAGAGGCAACCTTTCAAAAATACAAATGCGCCTGGAACGCCTGCCTTCTACAGGGTGCGTCAAAAAAAAACAACCCAGCAGATTTTTTGCTGTAGCAACCGCAAATCTCAACCGATTTGAATGAATCCTGCTTTAAATGAAAGATAAATAAATTCTTGAACGACTGGTGTAGCTTTTATTAAGATGCGTTGCTTAGTTCCTGAGATAATTGCTTTCAAAATCAAAACAGAGATTTTGGCAGTGCACAACAGAGATTAAAACAACCCAGCAGATTTTTTACTGTAGCAGCTATTTTATATGAAAGATAAATTAATTCTTGAAAGTTTGGTGAAGCTTTTATTAAGATATGATGCTAGGTTCCTGAGATATTTGCACTCAAAGTCAAAACAGATTTTGGCTATGAACAAGAGCGATTTTTATTATTCTGTTGCACTTCATAATAAAACCGATTCCTACTGCTCAGGGCTACTGTTGTTTGGGTATGGGATTTTAAGGAATCGGTTCGGTATGGGTAGGTATTTTTCGGGATACCTAGGAATCGGTTCGGTATGGGTAGGTATTTGCTGAAAAAGTCAAGCCACTAAATTTCCCATTTATAAGGTGATGAATTTAGTAAATTTTTAAGCTCAGAGGCCAGAAAATCCATCAAAACCAATGGAATTTACAGCTTTTAGGAATTTTTGAAATCATTTTTTAGTTTTACTAGAGTGAAAATTGTTTCTATGAATAATTTTGGCTAAGAGAAATGCTCCCATTGTACTGTAGTTTTAAGGCCTGCTAGTGTACAGATGGATCTAACGAGCAGTGACAAAATGCGGGCTATTTTGTTGATTGTGAATGTACTGTACATCAAGTACATAGAGATTTGTCTATTAAGCAGCAGCGTAAGGTTTAGTGAAAACTAGACCAACGCTTTCTAATGGCAAAGCAAGTTTGGAACAGGGAGTAGGGTCAGAGGACTAAAAATTCTTCAAATTGGATAGTTTGGGAGCATATCGTAATAGAATGTGTTTCTGCAGGCCCCAAAAATGCAAAATTACAAAGAAAACGATGTGATCATAGGGAATTTTCGATAAAAAATGCACTAAGCTGGACAAAAATACCGATTCCCAAATACCTGGGTATTCCCAAAATAATCGGTGTACCGGGTATGGGTATTTATTAAAATACCTGGAATCGGTAGGTATTTGTTGGGTAGGTATTCCCAAAAATACCCATTTTTCGGTATGGGTTCGGTATACCCAATCAACAGTACTCAGGGCTAACGCAACGAGGTTTTTCTGGTGCCACACATGCTTCGTTACTTCATTTGTAAAAGTCTTGTTGCCCCTCAGCAGTAGGAATCCGTTTTGGTGTGAAGTGCAACGGAATCGCTCTTGTTCACTGCCAAAATCTCTGTTTTGAGTTTGAAGAAAAATATCTCAGGAACTAAGCATCATATCTTAATAGGGCCTTCACCAGTCTTTCAAGAATTTATTTATCTTTCATTTAAAGCAGGGCTCATTCAAATCGGTTGAGATTTGCGGTTGCTACAGCAAAAACTCTGCTGGGTTGTTTTTTTTGACACACCCTATGGTTACAAATCGCTTCCAAATTGTGCTTTACAGCTAAAAAGACCATGAATAATAACAAAACGCTCCTAAAACACCTGTAGGTTCAGATTTACACCAGCAAAAACAGCAAAATGTATTACCAAAGGCAGCATATGTACATGTACACAGTACGTAGCCAAAAAAATTATGATTTCTCAGTCAGGTTTTCAGGTCTGACTGAACTGTCTGATTTCCTCTACATAATCTATCCATCGATATGACGTTCCGAATTCTGCTAGTAATTTGTCTGTGCATTTCATTGGCTGAAGTTGAAGGCTGCGGTATGAAAAGAGCAACGTCGGGCCAGCTTTGTGCATTTTTTAGTTTCTCTTTGTTTTAGCTTTGGATTTGGATGATTACTGCGATAAAGTAAGCGACAAGCTCGGCTGTAAACTCCACCATTGTCTTAGCGAGGCCACGAGTGGTCACTATGAAAGGCACAGCTGTTCCATGGGTAAATGTGCCGAAAAGATACGACCGGGCCGGTGCACCAGTATGCAGCGTTTCTATTTTCTTTCCAATAAACTAACTCTATTCATTCAATTCAGGTCGATTGAAAGCTCTGTGTCGTTCCCTCTTTTGTCAGCCGAACCGATTACAGCTAACGCGCTGCAGTACAGGAAGAAATTCTATGAGTTGTGACTGTGAAAGAAGAGGCTGAACAGCCTTATGCCACTTATTGTCACTTGAGTAAGGCAAATAATAATAACATACAGTATACAGTACGTACAGTCAGGCTCTTAAAGTAGTTTATGGTTAAGTACCATTACGGTTCCAGGACAAAATGTTCTATCAGAATAACCATCCATGGGCTATATTTGGCAAGGCTTTCCAAATAAACGCCCAGGGGGGCACTATTTGGGGGCGTTTATATGGAAAAACCCGGACCTACCCAACCTTTCTCCACCGAATTTTGGCTCAGATGCCCCCGTCCTCGTGCCAGACCCCCTAATCCTTCCTCCCCTCCCCAATCGGCGGACGACCTTTTAAATGCATTGGTGCGGGCGCCATAAACAGGATGTCCTACGTCGAGCTGTCCATGTTTGATGGTTAGTGGCGCATCACTATGTGAACGGAATTCAATCACATTTCACACAAGTATAGTGCCAGGGGGCCGGCACAGTTGGTGTAGTGGTTTAGGCCACATGGCCACTGTGCGCGACGTCGTGCGCTCATCCACTCGGCGGGGCAACTTTCTTGGCGCAAAGAGTTGGTCGTCGGCGTAAAGCTCCACCCAGGCCACCGAAAACTGGTTACAGCGAGTAGGTAAAATGGGAACCAACTGGATCTGCCGTTGCACCGAAAGCCGCTACAAAAAGCATGCCGCGTTGGAGGGAAGATCAACGACGTCAGGAGCCGTCTGTGAAACCAGCAATAAGGCCAATACCGGTTTGGCCACTTGGCCGGGCGGCCGTTGGGAGCTGTCAGCACCATGACGTCACCACGCCAGGCACTCTCTTAGTACCCCACTTAGTTACACCAGCGCTTGCAACTTGCTAAGCATATTTTGGTTTGCTTTCTTGCTAACAAAGGTCATCTTAGTCTTAGTCACTAAAATATCTATACACTCATACCACTACACAGTCTACAGTACGTATGGGCAAAAAAAGTGTCTCTCCCTTTTCCGAACTTTGTTCAAACGGTCCGTTGGCGGTCATATCTTTGTCAATTTGGCTCAAATGTTAGCAGAAATTAACACCACAACTAACCGGCTATAAGTGTTAAAGTTTGGTGCCAAAATTCTAACTCGTGCTGGTTTAGGAGCTGTTCAAAATTTTCCGGCAATTCAAAGAGTATGAATGGGTCTATAGACGTAACTTTCAGCACTGATTGATGCTGTCATTGGACAAAACATACTTACTGGGCAGCCAACTAGCTCAAAGGACACCAAAATTGGGAAATTTCAAAAACATGATACCCTAAAGTAAGAAATCTGTACAGTACCTTCTTTAGTCAAGTCAAAGCACTGAATCAGTGGATAATGAATATAGATTGTATTTAATAGTTAGAAATGAATGAACGTAATATTTAAGCTCTGTTCCACATGATAGAAAGAAACCTTCTCCACAGTGGTTTTGGCATACATGTAACAGGTCATCCGCCGATGGGGGGAGGGGGGTTGGGGGGTCTGGCGCCGGCCGGGGGGGGGGGTGTGAGCCAAAAGTTTGGGGGAGGGGGTGGGCACTAAAAAACGCTCAAAAATCGAAAAAATCGCAATTTTTTGGCTAAAAATTGCCAAAAATCGCTAATTTGGGCTGAAATACAGGTAAAAAGTGCTGTTTTCCAGGCGATTTTGGCAATTTTTGTGTGTGAAATTGTAAAAAATTGCAAAAATTTGCTCGAAAATTTACTTGCCAGCAAAATCGGAGGGGGGGTCGGTGAAACCGTCTCGGGGGGGGGGGGGTCCCATCCGGGGGGGGGGTCTGGCCTAAGTCTGGTGGGGGCAGACCCCCCCAGACCCGCCTGTTACATGTATGGGTTTTGGAAAATAGAAAATGTTCAGAATCCTCATTTAACCGGTTTTACAAAGGAAAGTCAGATTTAGCAATGATTTTGAGGTTCCGCAATTTTGGTGGCCTTTGAGCTAGAGGGCTAGAGAGCTAATCATTCCTGCAAGCTTGAAAGGCATACTCTTTGAATTACCGAAGAAAAGGATAGGATTCTCAGTTCTTCTGTCATAAAACCAGCACAAGTGAGAATTTTCACACCAAACTTGCAAAATTTGAACCAATTATGTTGTTATTTTTCTGAAAAATTGAGCCAAATCGACAAATAACTGACCGAGCACGAGCCGTTTGAATAAAGTTCGAAAAAGGAGGTGGACCCTTTTCTGATCCATACTGTATTTGTCTCAATACTCATTAACACAATGAAAATTCTCTATCAGACGAAAATCGTACACCTGCAAACTGTTCTGATAACTTTTTGACTTCTCAAATTCAGTCTTGTCGTTGAAGTAACCGGCGCAAGAGCGCACAACGCTAAGAAACCATAGACTGATGGAAGCGTAAATCACGCTGGCTACCGCTACGCCGAGATACAGCCGCGGTACTTGTTGTGCTTCACTCTCCTTAAAAGGCAAGTAAACGCATTTTTATGATAAATAGGGAAACTTTACCTGAATATAGCTGTGTTCAGTCAAGAAAGGAATGCTATTGAAGCAGTTAACTGCAACAAACAGCAAAAGTCCAGCTAAGCAATATAAAGTTGCAATTTGGATGGCCTAAATCAAGCTTTTTATAGAAATTACTATAGGTGTACATTTTCTATTACTACAGGGTACAGGATCCGTAAAAATAAACAACCAAACAAACAGATAATTACTGTTCTAGGCTAGCAACTGTGACCCTCAACGGATTTCAATAAATATTTTTTGAATGAAAGAAAGATAAATAGATTCTCGACAGACTGGTGAAATTTTTATTATGATACTCAGCTTAGTCCCGGAGATATTTGCCTTTAAAGTCAAACTCAGTTTTAAGCAATGAACCAGAGCCATTTTTATTATTCTATTGCAGTTCATAATAAAACAGATTCCTACTGCTGAAGGCTATCGAGACTTTACTGGTGAAGAAACCAAGCGTGTGAGTCACCAGTGAAGCCCCCTTTACAGTGGGAAAATATCGAAATTTTAAAAACATATTAATATAAATATACATATATGTTTTTCGCCTATCAAACATGTAAATAACACATACAGTTATATGTTTCTGAAAATTGAATATGCACATATTTTTAAACATAAGACATATTTATGTAAAAGTCGCTTATTCACTTAAATTTTGTCTTAATTTTCAATAATTCAAGCTTGAGATTATGAATTTCCTGATTAAAACGGTTTGCAACAATTTAGATAGCATACTAAGTAGTGATGTAAAAGATTAATTTAATTGTAATTGAAATTCGCATAATTGGTCCGTTCTTAATTTCAATTCAATTAATTTAATTTAATAGAAATTCAAAAGTTGGGCCATAATTTAATTGTAATTTAATTGAAATTCGCCTGGAATTTCAATTATATTTTCAATTATATCCTGTTGTGAATGTAAGGAAATACGTAAGTATTAGAGGCGTTAACGACTTCAAATAAAAACCTATTTAGGGTTTGTCGCCTTTTAAGACTGAGCTCACTATATTTTTGTAATATTTTATGCTCTGCTTTGTATTTCGTAGTTCATAAAAGTCAAAACAGTGATTTTTGTGTGGTGGGCTGACACCCCCTTTTTGGCAAAGGTACCTAGGAATTGATGTTCCTAAAAAATGCTGAAAACCTTTAGGTTATGTACTGATATATAATAATGAGCTAACTGTAAATTTCCCCAGAATGCCGTTTTATGCGTTTTTAAAAGCAACCTTTTAAAATTTTCTCGTCTGGTTGGACGCAGTCCTTTATCAGAGCTTTTATGGTATCTCATTCAAGACAAAAAAAGATCCATTCTAACCGGTTGGGATTTACGGTTGTTCTATTAAAAATATCGGTTGGATATTTATTTTAACGGACCCCTTATAAATATACCGTAAGCAATATGTAAGGCATGGTCCAACGCGCGCGTTTGAACACAACGCCCAGCAGCAATGAGACCACAGCTATGAACTCCATTCCGCAAAATTGCATCGCAACTGCCACAAGTACGGTATCCGCCAATTCTGAATGTTCGAAAAGATTGTGTCGACTGCTGCTAACCGCATCTTTCTCGGAGCGAGTGCCAACAATTGTGATCGTGGCGAAAAGAACTGAAAAGTCGAACAGCTTGTTTTAGACTCGCCCTTTTCAGGCGAACACTAGCCGTTTTGTTCGCTTAGATAATAAACAAATTATTTGTGTCATTTGAACGTGACGAATAAAAGTAAGAAAATAAAAATATACTTGAGAACTCAAGCATTTTGATAAAAATTATAAGTTCTTTTTATAAAACATGAATAAAAAGTCAACTGTTTCAACAAAAATTAGTAAATTTGCATACCTAAAGGAGTA
Source organism: Sabatieria punctata (assembly GCA_030248155.1). Taxonomy (NCBI): domain Eukaryota; kingdom Metazoa; phylum Nematoda; class Chromadorea; order Araeolaimida; family Comesomatidae; genus Sabatieria; species Sabatieria punctata. The sequence goes on from JASANB010001715.1 coordinate 30,923, forward strand.
GAAACCACTGTCAAAGCAGCCACAATCAACGCGCCGGTAATTGAGTGAATTTTGTAACAGCAACAAGAATATTTTCGGTCGTATTCGTCGAATTCTGATTCCATATCAACAGCAAAACAATTTGTATTGCGTGTTTATAGGATTACGACTTGTAACCTCACACAGAATCGGTGTACACAGAATTTGTGATTTAGACCAACAGCACATGTGTAGTGTAGGGGCAAGTATGTAAATTAGGCCAAGAATTTCGTTTGCTGGTCGACACGCATAAAACTTTGGCACTGGACAAGAAGACTACACAGCTGCAAGGACAAATTGTTTATGTTCATGCGGTTCTTCTGACGAAAACTGAGCTTTTGCTTGCAGATGCAAATCTGGTTTTTCGTTTGTATACTTTTTTACTTGATACAAATTTATGTGTACTGTACGTAATGTGGATAGCATAACATTCAACTACAATTTTATAAACGGACCCCCTCTGGACGACCCCCCTCATCCCCCACCTGAGGAAACCTCTACCCCCTCCCCAGGTCGGCCCGGAGCTGTTACATGTATGATGTTTATTAAACGTTTATTATTATTCCGCTGTTCTCATCTCAAAATCTTGCTTTATTGTATATTTTTGGGCTTTTGTCAGGGGCGTTTAGGAGAATGTCAGCGCGTTTTGGACCGCCAGGTCGGCACGAAGCCTGATATACGTATAGTGAATTGAACAAGAACACAAGAAGATATGAACACATTTAGCTTTTGTATTAAATTTGTTCGCTTTTTAATAAGAACTAGAGGGTGATTTCAAAATAGTTTCAATTTACAGTGTTAGTCTATCTATTTCGAAAGACCGCCAGTCACGCCCAGAGTTGATTGACATCGTAAACCGATTAATTTCTAAATCTCCAACAACGACGGGTCAAAAAATTACACTTTTTCCTGCCAAAATCGCGGCCACCAAAAGTCAGATCCTACGTAGGTTGGCACTCAATTAGTGCAGATTAGTCTGTCGAAAACACCTGCCCTTATTTCACGAGAGGAGACAGAAAAATTCTGCCAACAACGGCCATTTGCCCACTTCAGGCACGCGTCTGCGGCGCTCAAAAACCAGTCTAAAACTGGTGTTTTCGGCTGTAATTGGCTTAGAAATTTCGCCGCCAGTCAACCCTCGCCGCGCACACTTTGCCCAAAGAGCGTGTCCTGCCTTCTAGGAATGCACTAAAAAGCTGAAGCATGTCGCTTTCCGTTTACGGCGCGCCGTGACATAATTCGCGCGTTTTAAACCCAATCCACCCGCCCTCAGCAACTAATCGTCGTTAATGGCTGTGCAACGGCCTTGTAACTGAGCCGGCCGGCGACCGCTAGAGGGCGCTGGTGTCGCTCGACCACTCCAAACCGCGACCGACCGTCCTGGCGCACTGTTTACAAATTGTTATCGCCTGTGCGTCGTCGCGGGCGCTTTAAACGCTGAAATATTTGGCTACTAGAGCTGACGGACGGACTGAGAGGTTAGGATCCTTTTTCTGCTATTGTTTTTCGCCTCGTTTACCTTATCGGAGCCGCTCCCCCTGGCACCGACCAACACTTGAAAGCTCGTCGAATTTGCTTATTTACGCCCTATCGCCATCGCTCCATTGTTGGGCGTCAGCGAAGTGTTTATTTTCAGAGCCACCAACAAAGTTTAGCGGCCTTATTTAGCGCCCAAACAGTTCCCACGCCATGGCGGCTCTGGTCGATTTTCAACACTTCTACACGAAGAGAGTGAAAAGCTTGGAGCGGATTAAAGAGAAATTTGTCGACGGCAGCTCGCAATCTAGCGAGAAAGGTGTGGAACGATCGTTGGAACGATTGAAGGAAGATATGGTAAGAGTATTAGCTACTGTACGTAAGATGGTTTAGTTCAACAATTTTTCTGGAAAGCAGGTTTTCAGTCAACTAAGTTAACAAAATTGCCAGAAAAAGCTGCATACATCTTCTCAAACCGCTGAAATACAGCTAAAAGTGGCTGTTTTACAGACAATTTTCCCGTCTGAAGCAAAAAACTGGCCCAAAAATTACGAAATTAGTATGAAATGGGTCTCAGAATCCACTTTTCGCTCGAAAGTTTCGATTTTTCGTATGTAACCTGTTATTATGTACATTCTCGCTTGCCAAACAGTATGTAATTATTTATTATTGGTCGCCGGCTGTCTACCACGGATGTTTGTAACAACATGACGTGCCGGCTAAGTAGCTGGACAGGGGCTATTTGCTTAACCAATGCGTAAACAAGGCAATTTTCCGGCGCTCTAAAACACATAAATTCTTTAATTGAACTGCCGACTCGTGGGCGTTTGTCTAAAAACCATTCTAAATCAGCCCATAAACGTCTTTATGCAGTGGCAACTCGCGATTAGGAGGCCAAACTTTGACCGCTCGATTGCTCGCCTCCCCGGAATCGTTTAGAGGCCTTCCTGAGTGCAACTAAAACTCTATTTCTATTTTCGCCCTGCAGCACTCTCAAGGGACTGGCTAAACAATGGAAAATCGCTAATTAAGCCCCACCGCAAACACTGGTCTGTGAGGGGAATTAAGGACGGGCCGTACCGGCGTGTGACAGGCCATCTGGTAGCGTGTTAATTGAGGTTTACCGTAACAATCGACCACCCCTGGGACCGACGCTGGGCCGGAAACCGACTGGCCATTGTCCGAGCCCGGTCGGCCGTGGCCGATCACAATGAAATTCAATTTAGCCGCCCGCACAAAAAACCCGCTGTTCGTTCCAATTCGAACCTAGTGATAAGATCGTGCGAAAAGTGCAATCGGTCGTTTGGCTCTTGCTTTCTAGGTCAAAAAACAGTTTCTCTTTTGCGCCGGCCGACCAACTAACTCCGTCGCCCCCGGTGCCGTGTTTATGCCGAGGCTATAAACTGCATTTGGGTCAATGTCATAAGTGCGGAGCGAGCGTAAATTTTGTTAAACTTGCTGACGGCATCGCTCAAATCAGCAGATAAGACCCTACTGCTGCTGGTGCGCGAATGGGGGCTAATTTCCCCAGCTGCCCGGCATCTGGCCTCTTGTATGCTCAAAAAGCAATCTGAGGTGTCGCCGCCAGATGGACAACAGAGCAGCAGAAGAGAATGTCCGCTATGTGAGGTCGTCGGGAGTTTGAAACACGTGTTGTTTCTGTTTGAGCAGCACAAACAGTGGCGACAGTCAAATTGGCGGGCTGCGGCCAGTTTTTGCCCAAGTCTAAAGTGCGCAGAGGTCAACTTTTGATTCTAATGGCAAAATTAGTGCGTCAAGGTGACATCGGAAACAGACAGACGATTTTTGGACGTGGCGCCTAGACATTTTGTTTGTTTGTCAGTGCACACTCACTCACTGGTCAATAACAGTCCACTCAGTGGAGAGAATTTGCTTTCTATGGCACTGGGACGCGTACGGTTAAACTTGACACCTGCGCTGGTGTCATTTGTGACACGTTTAAGACATGCCTAGAGCCAATTCTAAGAACGTATAGTACACGCGTGGATTTGAGAATTAGTGCTTGCCTTTGAGAGCCTAATCATCTAGGTTAGAGGGATTTCAACGGTACCATTCAACCTGAAATCACTTTTCGTACAATAAATAGGTATCTTTGTAGGCAATTTAGGACCCTGACCCAAAAATTTATGTACTGGTAGCAGATTTAGTACTAACAAACTGCTTAAGAAATCACTATTGCTACCTTAAAGTTCGCTTAGAAGGCCTTTTGTAACCGAATTTTGTCTTTCACTGCTGATATTTATGACAGACCCATGTTTTTAGAGCGCCTTTCCGTCTTTTTTGCTCATTTTTAACTCCAAAACGCAGCTCAAACTTCACAGCTTGAAATATTTTATTATAAAGCTTGATTAATATAAAACGCGTTTCCAGGTGTTTCGGAGCGCTTTGAAATTTTCTACGCCCTTTTAACGGAAACCCCTACCCATTCTCTCAGGTCGAACCGGACCTGTTACATGTATGAGTGAGAAAATTCCAAGTCAAACTTGCCACATGTTTAAAATAAGTAGCTACGTGTGCTTAGCCCCATAGTCTACCTAAAGCGGCTTATCAGTAATACCCTTATCAGTTTTCTTATTTATAGTTCCCTAAACTTTGCTCCTTATCCAGCCAATTCCGCGGAACTGAGCATTTACCGAATACAGAGTCTAAATTCCAGGTCTCTCTGATGGAAAACGATGTCACCCTAATGCGTCAACTGTTAGCACTGGGCGAGAAGATCGAGGAACTAAAGTTCAACCCCATCACGCCCGCCGATTCGCTCACTTCCCTCACCGATGATGCCTCCGACTGCGAATTGGTCGGAACAGTCAACCAATTTCTAATCAGCGATTCACCGCACCCGCCGCGTCGACAGTACTTTTCGCGGCAGAACTCAGTGCTGCGCATACCCATTCCACCCTGTCATCGGCACCATCAACAACGGCTCAAAACCATTCCCTCTTCCAGTGCCTCCGACGACAATTCCTCCGGAGTGGGCAGCGAAGGACGGTGCAAGTCGGTGGCAGAGGAGGAACAGGAGTACCAGGACAAGTTGAGTCCACTAGTCTCACCCAGTGCCAGCTTCTGCGGTAAACCGGAAAGTCGCCATAAGTCCCATGGTTCTCAGGACTCTGGAATACAAATGTCGCCCACTAATACAGACGAAGAAGTGTTTGTCTAAGGCGCTGAGCCGATTAGCATTTTATTTGACAAGCAACGATTTCTCGACATATATGGTATCGGTTCAACTTAAGTGATACCATATATGGTATAGCTTCGACTGCAGAAGTCATACCATATATGGTATCACTTAAGTTGAACCGATACCATATATGTCGAGAAATGCTGCCTGTCAGATGATCCCATGACGCAGCTTAGTAGCAGAGCTCGAATGTGATATTGGATAGCTTGTCTGTTTCGCAGCTTTTATTTGTATTCTTTCTGTTGTTGCGCCTATTTATGGGTCGCGCATTGTGTACAGATCGAGTGTCAGACATAATAGGATTTTGTCGAGAGTGGACCGGCTTCCTGTGGCGCTCCGGCCGTTCCCACCGTGTGTCGCATAAATTCTTCAAAAGGAAGTCGATTGCCTACTCGCTTTCACTCGGTTAATCGACTCTTCACTGGACGATGAACTCGATTTCTATCTAGGGCCTGTTCCACGCTTTTATATCTATGTCTGAAATAGTCGGAAATTCTAAAATGTTCCAGTTGCAATGTGTGGTCAGGGACGCCTACCATAGGAAAATTGCACTAGTACTAAAACCAATCTTTGAATTTAGTACCAGTACCATACCAAACCAAATCCAAAACAGCTCCTTCTATACTATACCATATCAAAATCTAACGCCTTTACCAGATAATTTTAGTACTAGAATTATGATTTTGGTAAGGCCTTTTCATTTTAGTACTAGCTTGTTGGCTGTATTTATAACATTTTTCAAATGCGACAAAATATCCTCTCAATCCTTTCTGCATGTTTTGATTGGAAAAAACTGAAGAAAGGTGGATTGAACATAATTTCCAAAGGCTTGTAAGACATTATTATAGCAAACTACCAGTACTGTACCAAATTCATACCAAAATCATACCAAACAAATTCAATCTGTATTAGCTCGTAATGTACCATACTATATCGAATTCAAATCGTCAAGTTTATACAATACCATATCAAATTCAAAGTTTGAATGTGTTAGGCATCCCTGTGTGCGGTACTGGTAGGCTGGCTCAGAATGTAAATACAATTGTATGGCGGGAAATTTGTTCAGTTTGACCGTATCTGAATGCATGTATAGGCGCAAAGAATATGTCGAAACATGGCACTCGTATATGAAAAGGAGCCGGTTTAAAGTAGGCCATAAATACTTGAGCGCTTGAACACACAAACTCGCATACAAAATAGCTGCTTGAAATTTCGGTGCAGTTTACTTTGAATACAGATGTAAATATAAAAGAAGAAAAGCGAGATTTATTATGGCATCGCGAAATGGCAGATGGGAAAATTCTGAAGTACAGTAAGAACACAAAAGCGCATATGGTCACAATCTATTTCAATTATTATGATGATTAGTGGTCCGCGCAAATGTGTATTGGCAATTTGAAAGTAAGTTGTACGTAGAATAACCGAGTGAAAGGATTGCAAACTAAATCATGATTACGGTGGTTTAATTTGTAATAACATACGTACAATGTAGCTAAATTCTTAGAACACAAACTCGGCAATTACAGGCCTAAATTCACGGATGTGCAAACATATTTTTAGAATCAGGCTTCTGTAAACAGTACTGTTTACTGTTTCTTGGGTATCCCGATTTCAGTATTTGGTACGGTAACAGTAGGTTAGAATACATATCGTACCCGGATATCGGTATCTGTCATTGTGTACAAGCACTAGAAGTGGTGTTTGGGACTGGAGGTTATTGCCTCAGCTAAGAAGGCCAAACCCTCCCTTCCCCCCAGAGAGAATTTAGAGACCCCAACCTAAAATACAAGAAGTAGTAGTGGCTCCAGTGCTAAAAAACTGGCTCACAAATCACAAATTTCTAGCTAAAAATCCGTTTAAAAAGCTGTTGGAAATCGAATTTGGCCTTTCTACTGCTGGTAATAAGAGAAATCGGTGTTTCTGGAAGCCCTTTTTGTCATTTTTTTGCTTGTTTTTAGCTCTAAAACGCAATTTGGCAGCTTAAAATAGCTATTATTTATACCCTACTTACTGAAAAACGAGCTAAAAACTCATTTCCAGGCGTTTTGGAGCTTTTTGAAATGTTGGACCTCCTCTGGGCGAAACCCCTTCGACCCCCTCCCGACGGAAGTCCTCCTACCCCTCTCCCAGGCCGGCATGTATAGATAAAATATTTGATTCGGTATTTGTCGAAATCAATACCCAAAAAATCGGTCAATTTTGACTTCTTTGAATTTTCAAAATTTAATTTACCAATTCGAAAGCGTTGTATTACTCCTAAATCATAGATTTACACAAGCATATGGAGAATTTAGTTAGTACAATGTTACAGTGCTGCCTGTTACGATATAGCCACGTGTCTTGCAGGGAGTATTTGATGGATCTTCCATCTATTTATCAATAGCTCCACCGGTGGAAATAAACACCGGATGAGAATCTGATTTAGAATCTCAGTAAATCGCTGTTTGCTTAAAAAGCGATGGCAAACGTTCTGGTAGTACTGTATGTTTGAGCTGGTTAGCTATTGCTGCAATAAAATAATCTGGAATTCAATGATCAATGGAATTTCAGTTTTGAACATTTCGTATTTTGCTAAAAATAGAATGACGCAAATTTTATAAAGCTAAGGCTAAAAGAGCACGAACGATTGTGCAAAAGTCAATCATATGGCCACCTGCCTCGGAAACTTTATTGGGGACGCTTGGAAAAAAGAGAGGAAACAGCAACAACGATCTTTCTAGCAGTTTACATGAAAAGTTAGCTTGCTTTTCGGTGTGATTTCCGTTTAGTGAGCTTATCTTAAGCTCAAGATTCAAGTAGTGATTTTCAAATACCGGATTTTTCAAATTCGAATGCGTATACGTACGCATTCCAATTACAAATGCGTATGAGTTTGCCCATATGCATTGCAAAAACTACTGCATATTTTGCGTATTGTACTGTTATTTTGCTATAGTATAGTAAAATAAAAATTCGTAATACTAGTGGTATTTTGGTAGTAGTAAAATATTAGTAAAAAAGTAAAATTAACCCCTTGCAACATACCTGCCACTTTAGTGGCTTGCCGATAGTTTCGTTTTTTCGCGTTTGCCGACAACTTTAGCCGATAGTTTTGGGTATCCGCAAACTTTGCCGACAGAAAAACACGTGTATAGAGATAGAAACTATCGGCAAATTTGACAAATTTGTTTTGCCGATAGCTATCGGCAAACGACTTTCTTGCCGACAGTTTTGAAAACGGTGTGTAACAGGGGGTTAAGAGCCAATAGAAAAGTAAAATGTAAATTAAATTACCAAACGCCGCCAACAGTAAACTGGAAATTTTACTACTACTAGTTTTTGGTATGTAAATGCCAGCCAAACTGTTGATCAATTTTGCAATAAAATATGTATCGGACCACTATTGTCTGTCAAGCTTCACATATTTTTCGTCTCTATGTGCTGTAGAACTCCGTAGCGTGATCAAATTTAGCAACTATTTGGACTAACATGAATTATTCACAAAATCTTAGCATATTTGATGCAAAATTGCAAGTAATGACTAGTAAAATCGTAGTAAAATAGTTAGTAAAATTAGGAAAATTATTAGTAAAGCAAAAATTAGTAAAATCGGAGCTGGTTAGTAGTAAAACAAAAATTAAAATTAAATTGACGTACTGAATTTGTAGTAAATTTAGTAATTAGTAAAATGAAAATCCACTAGTAAAACAACAGTAGCGTATTGCGTATGCGTAATGCGTAATCTCCGAAACGTGTTCAGAAATTTCACTAAACAGCTCATTCCCCCAAGACGATTTTTCTGACCGCCTTCGATTTTCTGGCAAGTAATTTTTTGAGCAAATTTTTTATAATTTCAGACACAATAATTGCCAAAATCGCCTGTAAAACTGCACTTTTTAGCTGTATTTTAGCCCAGATTTGCGATTTTTTACGTTTTCTGGTCGAAAAATTGCGATTTCTTCGATTTTTGAGCGTTTTTTAGTGCCCAAAATTTGGGCTCAGACCACCCTCCCGGCCGGCACCAGACCCCAAACCCCTCCCCCTTCAGCCGATGACCTGCTACATACATTGTATATACTCTACAGTATGCTGTTTAGGTATCCAACTTTATAATCCAGGTTTTTTCAGACATATGTATGTACTAGAGTCTTAATGATAAATTCCTGACCTCAAAGAATTGCAGTATAGTATGTAGACAAAACTGTAGAAACTCTAAATTCAATGTCCATAATGGCCGAAAATATGTAGTTTGTAGTTAGCAGTTTGTAGTACTACGTATTTGGTCTGCGCTCAACTACATCCTGCCCTTCCTTGCCTTCATGCCTTTGCCAGCACATGTTTGTTCCGGTTTCTTCCTTTCTGTTTCCTCTTTTCCGGTTTCCTCTTTTCCAGCTTCCAGCTTCCGGTTTCCTCTTTTTCAGTTTCCTCTTTTCCAGTTTACTCCTTTCCGGTTTCCTCTTTTCCGGTTTCCTCTTTTCCAGTTTCCTCCTTTCTGGTTTCCTCTTTACCGGTTTCCTCTTTTCCGGTTTCCTCCTTTCTGGTTTCCTCTTTTTCGGTTTCCTCTTTTCTAGTTTCCTCCTTTCTGGTGTCCTCTTTTCCAGTTTGCTCCTTTCCGGGGGTCCTCTTTTCCGTTTTCCTGTTTTTCAGTTTCCTCCTTTCCGGTTTCCTCTTTTCCGTTTTTTTTCCATCTTCCTCTTATCCAGTTTCCTCTTTTTGGGTTTCCTCTTTTCCAGTTTGCTCCTTTCTGGGTTCCTCTTTTCCGGTTTCCTCCTTTCCAGTTTCCTCTTTACCGGCTTCCTGTTTTCCAGTTTCCTCATTTTCGGTTTCCTCTTTTCTGCTTCCTCTTTTCCATTTTCCTCCTTTCCGGTTTCCTCTTTTCCGCTTCCTCCTTTCTGGTTTCCTTTTTTCCGGTTTCCGCCTTTCTGGTTTCCTCTTTTCCATTTCTTCTTTTCCATTTTCCTCCTATCCAGTTTCCTCTTTTTGGGTTTCCTCTATTCCAGTTTGCTCCTTTCCGGGTTCCTCTTTTCCGGTTTCCTCCTTTCCAGTTTCCTCTTTACCGGCTTCCTGTTTTCCAGTTTCCTCCTTTTCGGTTTCCTCTTTTCGCTTCCTCTTTTCCATTTTCCTCCTTTCCGGTTTCTCTTTTCCGCTTCCTACTATCCGGTTTCCTCCTTTCCGGTTTCCTCTTTTCCGGTTTCCGCCTTTCTGGTTTCCTCTTTTCCATTTCTTCTTTTCCATTTTCCTCCTATCCAGTTTCCTCTTTTTGGGTTTCCTCTTTTCCCGTTTGCTCCTTTCCGGGTTCCTCTTTTCCGGCTTCCTCCTTTCCAGTTTCCTCTTTATACCGGCTTCCTGTTTTTCAGTTTCCTCCTTTCCGGTTTCCTCTTTTCCGCTTCCTCTTTTCCATTTTCCTCCTTTCTGGTTTCCTCTTTTCCGCTTCCTCTTTTCCGGTTTCCTCCTTTCGGGTTTCCTCCTTTCCGGTTCCCTCTTTTCCGCTTTCCGCCTTTCTGGTTTCCTCCCATCATATTCCGGTTTCCTCCCTTTTAAATTTTTAGCATAATTTGGTGAGCTGTAATCGATATTATTGCAGCAAGCAAGTTTTGTGTCATTTTAAAGCTAAATGTCAACCGGTCAGCCCAAAGCAACTGTTGTTTATTCTAACAGTGTTGACATCATTGTCTTGTCTCTTGATGGGCAGTCAGGCGCCGTCTCTGTCCTTTGATCACAGAAGACAGATGTCAATGGTGCAGAGGATGAGAACGACTCAGATGGAGAGTTGCCAAAAGAGAAGAGTCCTAATTTTCTGTCTCCCAACAACACATCAACTAACCAGTCTCCAAGATGTCAGATGCTTTTGGATTTGGTTGCAATGAGAAGCAGAAGTCTGTCACTGAAATGCGGCTTGCTAATGTGTGATTGATACTCTTGGACAAGACTGTCTATCATACATTATCTTTGTAGTTTGATGGAGTAGCAAGTACAGCATGGACAAGGCGCAGTTCGTTTAGTCCTTTGTTTAGGCCGCTGTGCGCCTGCGCTACATTCATTCAGTGGGTGGGACACAGGGGCCGGGCACTGAACGCGTTCTTGTTCTTGTTCTTGTTTCTGATTTTCGGGCTGCAAACTAAGCCCCACTACTGTACATTCTCTATTGTATGTTCTGAAACTGAAATTAAATGCAATCAATTCAAAATTTTCACCTGCCAGGAAACAGGCACGCAAAATTGCGTGAAATGTAACATCAATAAAGCATGTGAGTTGCCTGCTGAAGGAAGAACAAAGCAGGCCATGGGTTTCCTTTCTGTTTCTCTCCTCCTTCTTGTAAACGTTCAACTGGTGGTTCCGTTTGCTCCCCTAAAGACACATCAATGTTACCTGCAGTTAGTACAGTTGAGAAAAGAAGCCTTCAATCTGTCTGAGGGGACCATGCTATGCGGCAGCACTTGGGAAATCACCAATTTGCGGCCGGACGCTCAAAACCTATTGTCAAGTGGCCAAGTACCCTGGCGGTACTTTGAAGCCAAATTTGCCTACAAGATAGCAGCTAGAGCTGCGCGCAACTGTACGATTAGCCTTTGGGAGCATTGGGACCTAATATTTTGGGACGTTTACTACGGACTGATCTATTCTCCAATGCTTTACCAGAGGAAGCCCAGTTGTTCTAGCTTGCTTTGCAAACTTGAGCGCGTTCTAAGACCGGTGTACTTTCTGTTCTTTGCGTATGCAGCCATTCCACTTAGCCTAGCGCTAAATGCGCTAAATATTAGCATAATGCGCAATGTTCTAACTGGTCGGGAGCCTGGTACAGCGCTTTATCTGCATCTGGGCGAAATTCTAACCGATTTAGCGCTGACAGTGTGTTTTAGCTTGGAGAGTTGCTTCTTCTTATTCTCAATTTGTACAAAGCTTAGTTGCTGGTTCAAGATGATAGATTTTTTCCGGCTGGGAAAAGTGCCTTCTGACCTTTTCCAACTGCTTAACCAACTTCTGCTCACAGCACTGATGTATGACCGAGTTGTAGCTATAGCCAAGCCGTTCCACTACCATGCCGTGAACCATCGCAAACGAACCAGCAGGATTGTGGGGGCTTTAGTCTTATTTTCTTTCTTTGCTACTAGCGTTTGTGTGTTCTTCATGATGTACTGGGCTCACATTGTAATATATTTTAGTATCAGCTGGAATAGTTTTGCGTACTATATAGTCATGGTCTTTAGAAGAGTCTATCAAACTGTTTTGTATATTATTTTACTGACAGCGCAGGTCACATTGGCCGTGGTCTACTTGCATTTTGTTCGAAAAAACACGAGCAGCGCGCTGTTGGGTGACCAAGAACAGAAGAAGAGGCAGGAGAGAGCTAAGCGCAGCTTGCTTATAGGCACAGTAATGCTGAACGTGTTTGTAATGAGCTTCTTTGTCATTGGTCATTTGAGCAGAATGATCTATTGGTTTTCAAAAGATCTGACTGTTTTCGTGGCTGTGATGGAAGATATTTTTGGCCCGGCCACAACCTTTCTCAATGGCTCTGGTGCGATCTTACTACATGTAGCCTTCGTGAAGACCTACAGAAATGCTTTTTGGAAGACTCTTGTTGGAAAGGCCATTATCAAGCTGCAATCTGTCTATGGTCTAGCAGCTCAGAATCAGAATCATCATTTCAGAAATGCTCAGAACGCAAATGCTGAACTCGTACTCTTGTAAGCAGCAACACCTGTCCAATCAAAGGCACGCTGAGCAAACGTCGCCGTTGTGCATAGGTCAAATTTTTGAAATTTGTATTTATGTATTATGTATTATTCATTGTTTTATTCATTGTTTGCTGTCAAAAGCAAACTAATAGTACTGGATGGCCTAGCGCACTGATCCAGAACTTGCATCAAAGTAGCTCACATTTCTTGAACTTTTTGGAGGACGGGCTCTCTGCTAAACTACTCATTTAAACAGAATTCGATCACTGTGCTTTATTAGAAGTTGTGCTGCTTTGCCTGTTTTGCTGACATTCCAGTATATATATATATTTTACGTGTTTATATGTTTATTTATATGTACGTGTTTGTTTGGGAATTTATTTTTGTTTATATATACGTCTAACGGTTGTCAGGTTTTAAACGGATTGAAAACAAAAGTAATTGACAGAATCATAGAGAAGGGCGGTCTCCCTAACGGATATTATTATTTTTATTTTTTATGAGTATAATCTTTGTTCTTGATTCTTTGTTCAAGCGCATAAATACGTGTCTGTTTGTGAGTTTATAGCGGGTGCAGTGAAATAAATGCCGTTTTGGAGGTGAAAGTGAAACACGATTGTCGAGAAATTAGGAAAGGAAAATTGGTCAGCAAGCGGCCAAGTAAATAGCTCTTGGCTCACTAGCAGGGAGTTTTAGTGGCAGACGGGATCGCTTCGTCAGGCAGGCAGACAGGCAGTGGGGTTAATTATCCCTTTGTAGCCTACCTACTCCTACAGGAGCACTCTTACTTGTTATTGATTTAAACGTGAACTATTGGATAGACCGGCGCGATACATTCGTTATCTATCCTATAACGTTATATATCTATCGGCGATATGTAGATTTCAGATACTTTAAATATCCGAAAATGCGTAAAACTATCGAAATTCCGATACATATTTTTGGCTGTAGGTTCCAAACGGTTATGTAATTGACTGCTATCTGATATTTGGCCGAGTAGAGAGAGGCCTAGACTTGCATAATATATAACCAAACTCTACTGGCGAACCAGAAAATACTGGAAAAAACAGACCGAGGTTTTTTCGGAAAAATATCCATCCCTGGTGAACATCTTTAAGATCTGTTAAGTCTCCACACAAAATTATGTTCTCTTGTTTCAATGATATGCACGCAATATCACATGTTCCCATCTTATCTGAACATAGAACACAAAGGCAGACACGCGAGCTTGGATGTCTTTAGCTCATCCAAATAAACGATTCAGTGACAAACATGCGAAGGAACCTTATCTGAGACAATCAAGCTCGCAAAGGAAGAGCAGATCAGAAAATGGAGATCGTTTTCTGGTCATTTCTCCTTCTGATTGCGGTTCCAGTGGTCAGTAGGCGGAGGGACTCCTACAGCCAGGCCCAGTGTTATTTGGAGCTAGTGCGGCAGAGAAAGCAAGCTTTCAATCTGTCCGAAGGGGGCATCCTTTGTGGCAGACGTTTTGACATCACCTTGATGCCCGAAGAAACTCAACAACTACTCACAAGTGGTCAGCTGCCTTGGCAGTATTTCGAGGCCACCTTTGCCTGCAAGGTTGTGACAAGCCATAAGCACAGGTGCCGAGTCAGTCTGTGGGAATATTGGGACTGGAAGTTTTGGATGGAGTACTATCAAATGAAATATTTTCAGATGATTTACAGCAGGCTCATGCCTATGTGTTTAAGCGCGCTGTGCCAAGCTGAGGAAGTACTGAAGCCGGTCTATTTTCTGTTCGGCCGTTATTTAGCCATTCCACTTAGCCTAGTGCTCAATGCACTGAACATTAGCATAATGCGGCACACTCTAACAGGTTTAGATCCCGGTACAGCCCTCTACCTGCATCTGGCTGAGATAGTAACTGATTTAGTGTTGGAAGTGTGTTTTAGTTTGGAGGCCTCTTTCTTTTTTTATTCTCTTCGCAATAAGCTTGGTTGCTGGTTTGGTGCCAATTTGAATGTCAGTCATGGTTTTGAGGAACTGCCCTCCGACCTGTCGCAGCTGCTCAACCAGCTTCTGCTTGCAGCACTGATGTATGACAGAGTTGTAGCTATAGCCAAGCCGTTTCGCTACAACGCCATGAAGCATCGGAAACGCACGAGCAAGATTCTAGCAGCTTTGATTTTGTTTTCTTTCTTTGGCACTGTAGTCTGCGCTTACTTTATGTCTAGAAGGGCGTATATTGCCAAATATTTCGGCTTTGATTGGAAGAGCTTTGTTTACAAAATGCTTGGACTGTACCGGGAAATGTATCAGACCATCCTGTTTACTATTTTGTTGGCTGTTCAATTTTCGTTAGCCTTGCTGTACATGTATCACTTTAGCAAAAGCTTGCGAACTGGGTCACAGGCTAACCAAGAGGAGAAGAAAAAGAAAGAAAAAGCTAAGCGGAGCTTGCTTATTGGCACGGTTTTGTTGAATTTGTTCATGATGAGCTTCTTCGTCGTTGGTCATCTGAACAGCATACTTTGGAGAATTTTCCGAAATGATCTCATTTCAACTTCTGTGCACGCTTTCATAAATGTTGCGGAGCAGGTTATTGGCCCCATGAGCACGTTTCTCAATGGTTCTGGGGCCATTTTGTTCCATGTAGTTTTCGCAAAAGCTTATAGGAAGGCTTTTTTTAAGACCACTCTTGGTAAAGGTTTGCTTGGCGTTAGTGCCGTTCTCTGGCCTGATCTAGTTTCAGAAATGCAACCCCAAAATTGAAAGCTGTTCTGATAAGAAAATTTTCTCGACCTTGTTTGACCATGTACAATATTTGTATGTCTGGTCCTTTTTTGGATTACAGCAGACCAGCGCTAACTGATGTCACACTGATCTGGGTTTGGTTTGTGTTGCTTCGTAATTATTCACCATTTACAGCTGTAACTAGCAGCCAATATTTCCTTCTTGTCTGTACTATTTAAGCTTGACTACACATTTTGTGAATGCAAACTAAAGCGGATTAAAAAGATAAAAATCGTTAACATTTTACACAAGGGATCACCACTGTGATCAATCAATTCGACATGATACTACCAACCGACAGACTGCCTGGCAAACCAACTGACTAACTATCGTATTTGACCCCTGTTTGTGACTAAGGATGCAATGATCGGCACAGTTGGTGTAGTGGTTTAGGCCACAAAGCCACTATGCGCGTGGTCATGTGCTCATCCACTCAGCGGGGCAAGTTTCTTACCGCAAAGAGTTGGTTGTTGGTGCAAAGCCCAACCCAGACCACCGAAAGCTGGTGACAGCGAGTAGGTACAGTAAATTGAAAACGACTACCAGAGAGTGTACCCGTGGGACACTATGTGGCACTTAGTGCCGGATAGTGTACTCTACTGTGGATCAGGTATACCTGTACCTGTACCTGATTATCAGGTAGATTTGCAATACACACCTGATACCTACTGATACCTGATCGGGTACTTTCGAACGGTACCTACCTGATTTTGGGTATTTTTGGACTGAAACTGGTACAGGTATCAGATACAAACAGATGGTATCAGATGGTAGTTTACGACCGATTTGTTCATTAAAAAAGCATGTAGGAAGGCTAATTTTTCAAAATTTCCTCGCCCTGCTTGGGCCGTTGCCCAACCGGGCCTCTTCAGACCATACATGTAACAGGTCATCCGCCGATGGGGGGTTGGGGGGAGTCTGGCGCCGGCCGGGGGGGGGTCTGAGCCAAAATTTTGGGGGAGGGGTTATGCACTAAAAAACGCTCAAAAATCGAGAAAAATCGCAATTTTTTGGCTAAAAATTGCCAAAAATCGCTAATTTGGGCTGAAATACAGCTAAAAAGTGCTGTTTTGCAGGCGATTTTGGCAATTTTTGTGTGTGGAAGTGTAAAAAATTGCAAAAATTTGCTCGAAAATTTACTTGCCAGAAAAATCGGAGGGGGGGGGCGGTGAAATCGTCTCGGGGGGGGGGGGGGGTCC
Source organism: Sabatieria punctata (assembly GCA_030248155.1). Taxonomy (NCBI): domain Eukaryota; kingdom Metazoa; phylum Nematoda; class Chromadorea; order Araeolaimida; family Comesomatidae; genus Sabatieria; species Sabatieria punctata. Next base: position 47,230 of record JASANB010001715.1, read on the forward strand.
CCATCTGGGGGGTCTGGCCTAAGTCCCCCCAGACCCCCCAGACAAATAGGGATACACTGTATAGGTAAAAAGGGGTCACGATAAGGCTTACTCTGAGTGGCGAAGATCAACCACCAGAGATGGATGTGCAAAGCCATTCCACACCCCTGTGATAATTTCGAGAGTGGGCATTTTGTGCAGTTTCGTGATACCTAATACCTGATAGTAGTGATGTAAAAAATTAATTTAATTGTAATTGAAATTCGCATAATTGGCCCGTTTTTAATTTCAATTCAATTAATTTAATTTAATTGAAATTCAAAAGTTGGGCCATAATTTAATTGTAATTGAATTGAAATTCGCCTGGAATTTCAATTATATTTTCAATTATTTCCTGTTGTGAATGGAAGGAAATACGTAAGTATTATAGAGTATTAGAGTATTAAGGAATGACTTCAAACAACACCTACAGTTGTATATAGGGTTTGTCACCTCTTTATCACTGACCTCGGATGGATGGATGGATTGTGCGGGCGGGGCCGTAGCCATTGTGTTCGGCCACACTACGCGCCCACCACGCACACCCATATCATCCTGCCCTTCCTTCGCTGCCTTCGCTACTAGCGGCACACATACTCCCGGTGTCAGTCTGGGCGGGTCTCAGTGTAGCGGTCCCCGTTCCCGTATGTCCCAAACTCCCAACACATGTGTGGTTGGTTTGCTATTGTAGCTTAGGTGCTTAGGCAGCTCCAGTCGGTTCCCATTTACCTACTCGCTGTCACCAGCTTTCGGTGGCCTGGGTTGGGTCTTGGGCCAACGACCAACTTTTTGCGGCAAGACACTTGCCCCGCCGAGTGGATGAACGCATGACTACGCGCACAGTGTCTTTGCGCGCTAAACCACTACACACTGTGCCGGCTACTGACCTCACTTTGTTTTGTAACGTTTTATGCTCTCCTTTTTATTTCGTAGTTCATAAAAGTCAAAACAGCGACTTTTTTATGTATAGTGGGATTACACCCCCCTTTTTGGCGAAGGCACCTAGGAAGTGATGTTGTTCAAAAATGCTGAAAAGCTTTAGATTATGTACTGATATATAATAATGAACTAACTGTAAATTCCCCCCAGAAAGCCATTTTATGTGTCTTCAAAAGGCAACTCTTTAAAATTTTCTCGGCAGTTTGGGCAGCACGCTAACCAGGTGTCTGTAAGCTTTTACATGGACATTTTTCCAAGTCACTGTCTTTTAACAGCAAAAATACAACAGTTTTCAAAAAATTGAAAAAATAATTGAAAAAAATTGCATAATTGAAATTTTCCAAAGTTCCATAATTTAATTGAAAATATAATTGTAATTGAAAATAATGGAAAACTATTTCAATTAATTTAATTTAATTTAATTGAAATTAAAAACTGAGCCCATAATTTAATTGTAATTGAATTGAAATTCAAATTCCATAATTTTACATCACTACCTGATAGCTGTATTTTTGTGAATACCTACCTGCACCTGATACCTGATTGGGTATTTTTGAAATAGCTGTAACTGATACCTGATATTAGGTACATTTCTAATACCTAATACCTGCCCACAATAGTGTACCCTGGGTACACTATTTGGAGACAGGCTTTATGTCAGCGCGGCGTTGTTTAGATTGTGCGCTACTGTAGGAGAACGCTTTGAAACAAATTTTTAAGTGCAGTGCGGTGTTAGCGGTGTGCGTAAGCATTTAACAACAACCCTCAAGAAACAGCAATTAATTATACAAACTGCTCTTTCTGCAGTCCGTTTAATCATAACTAACTTTTTGATGTTTCTGTTGCTATGTTGTTCGCACTTGGATGTATTCTATTTCTTTCTTTTTAATTGCGCAACAATAATGATTTTGATCAATTTTTTAAGCAAATGTTCATTTCTAAAATATACAGGGTGTGTCAAAAAAAAAATACAACCCAGCAGAGTTTTTGCTGTAGCAACCGCAAATCTCAACCGATTTGAATGAATCCTGCTTTAAATGAAAGACAAATAAATTCTTGAAAGACTGGTGAAGGCCCTATTAAGATAGGATGCTTAGTTCCTGAGATATTTTCCTTCAAACTCAAAACAGAGATTTTGGCAGTGAACAAGAGCGATTCCGTTGCACTTCACAACAAAACGGATTCCTACTGCTGAGGGGCCACAAGACTTTTACAAATGAAGTAACCAAGCATGTGTGGCACCAGAAAAACCTCGTTACGTTAGCCCTGAGCAGTAGGAATCGGTTTTATTATGAAGTGCAACAGAATAATAAAAATCGCTGTTGTTCATAGCCAAAAAGTGTTTTGACCTTTGAGTGCAAATATCTCAGGAACCAAGCATCATATCTTAATAAAAGCTTCACCAAACTTTCAAGAATTAATTTATCTTTCATATAAAATAGGATTCACTGAAATCGGTTGAGATTTGCGGTTGCTACAGCAAAAAATCTGCTGGGTTGTTTTTTTTTGACGCACCCTGTACATACATTTATCCTACCACACACCACATTTATGAAGCAGGTTAACTATTGAAGATAGAGAGACCGTTTGCTGGTTCTGGGTTTATCTTAGCAGGGAAATCTGTGTATACTGAAAGAGTTTCCTTGTATATAACACCCAGTCGTCTAACCTCTTGTCATTGTTTGTTAGTGTGCTCACCCAATAACCTCTCTTCATTGGCGCTGAACAGACCTGGGATTGTTGTGTTCTATTGTGTTGCGCGTGTCCCAACCCACTCACTCATCTCTTGAGTTCTCAAGTTCTCTCTCAAGTCTGTCAAGCACATATCTCAACTTCTCCCATCCTCTCAACTCATCTCAACCTCTCCTCTCTGAACCACCTAGAGTTGTAAAGAAAAAAATTTTGTTTGAAAGCCAAAAAAAAGCTTTTTTTATGAAAATTTTTCATTTCGAAATTTTTTTTTTCAAAATTTTTTCCTAGCATGAAATATAGCTTGTAGGAGATGCAAGGATGCATCAGAAGCAAGTTTAAATACAAAAGCTGATACTTTGGTTCAAACATAGTGTTACAGGGTAGAGCGGGAAACGGAGACGCGAGATGGGGTAGAGCAGGAAACGGAGGCGCAGTTGAACAAGAATGGAGAAGGCTGTATGCCGAGAGGTTGACATGAGTTGAGAGGAAGGGAGAACTTGAGAGATGTGCTTGAGAGAGTCGAGAGACTTGAGAGAACTTGAGAACGAGAAAAACGAGTGACGAGAGGTGAGTGTCATGGTCGTGGTAGAGGGAGTATGTTGGGATATGCGTAACAACACAACAATCCAATCCCGGGTCTCGGCGTCGGCACCAATGAAGGGAGGAAATTGGGAGAGCACACTAACAAACAATGACAAAGAGGTTATGCGAGTGGGTGTTATATACAGTGAAACTCTTGTAGTATATATGCACACAATTGTCAGCTAAATCAATCAGTCACCGCTGTTTACAAAGGTTGGCCACTCACAGCTATATATAAGTACTAGAACACTCTGAACAGGACAAAGTTGCAGAACTGTCAGTCATCTTGCTGACAACCGAAAGCGTTTCCGCCGATGCGTCAGTAGTGTGAAGCTGATCTATGCTCTCTGATGAGACTGATCCGCTAATGTTTGTCTTTTCTTCACAATTGAACTGCATCCAAAACTGCACCTGTTCGAAAAAGAAACAGCAAACGCTGACAATGATAAGAGTGAGGAAGAGAGTGAATGGCTGCTCCATGGCAGACAGGGACAGAACTTTTACTGCCTTCTGTGCAGCCTTCTCCTCTTTATTGCAGGATTCTTCATTCCATCTGTATAGTGAATTTACATACTTCTGCATCACATACGGTACTCGCTCCTAAACATGCCAGACACATTCAACCTGAAGCAATTGATGAGCTGTTGCTCATCCAACTTACTTGGAATTTGGTCCAAACCTTGTTGAATTCACCGATCAAATTGGATTTTTTAGAAAATGAAAAGTATATGTTCCAGTTGCGTGTGGTATAAGTAGGTTTAACCACAGCAAGTCCACAACTGGCTCTGTACGTGTTGGAAGTGGTGACAGCTGTCACGTAACCGCCCTGCATCAGTTTTCTCAGTCTAATCTTTGTATTCAGTTCTTGTAGAGGAGGATGCACCTCCAGGTTCTTTACAAGTCTCAGCATGAAATCATCGACTGAGAGCTGTTTGAACACAGCCATAGTGAACTCAGGGGACCGGTAATGCAGAAAACGCAGTTGACCACTCTGCAAACGCGACAACATGTCTTCTGTGTCTCTTACGTAAGCCTCCTTTACAGCTGTAAGCTGAGTCAGCAAAAAGTTAGGGTAGATGCTTTCTAGTAATAGAATAGTAGAACAGAACAGAAACGGCATAGGACTCCAGGACAACTGGAGCTTTGTGGTGATCTTGCAGAAGAAGCACTTCACAACAACCACACCAATCACAGCCAGCCATAACTGGGCCTGGAAGGGTGCCAGCAAAGATCCCATCACTGATTTAACGGAGTGGCGTCTGGTTATGAAGTGCAGACCGACTTGATAAATTGGATAGCTGGGTGTGACACAACCTAAATCGGAACCAGATAAAAGAAAACGAGCTGCGATCATGTCAAATGAGCCATTTGATAAGCTGGCTAAAGCAGCAGTGGGAGGATTCCAGCTTCCATTTTGACATGAGGAAGCAAACTGATGGGGGTCTATGGGGATCAGCTCGTAAGCTAGATTCAGATAAGTGAGCACTGGTAACAGTAAATCAGGGAAGATTCCATTTCCACTGCTGCCACAAGAATTGTTGGTAAAATTGAGAAGTGCGCAGGTTCGGAAGTAAATGTACTGCTCGGCCGTTACAATACGGAACATTTTATGGAGAAACAAGTCGGATGAGGTGAGCAATTGGACGGTCGGTCATTGTTTGCTTTGGCGACACAATCGATCAGTTCTGCGCTTCAATTTTTTGGATTGGGCAAACGGTTCTTCAATAGCAATTGTGTATGCACTGCAAATCAAACAAAAACGCATTTTCGCACCGACTCCTGTGAGTCTGGAGCTTTCAACTGACTATACGATGAAAGAATATGATTAAATACAGTAGATTCTACAGTCAGGCACTTAACGCCGTTTATGGTACCGACACCATATAAGGTGCCGGTACCATATATGGTACCGGTACCGAGGGTAGTGGTACCATATATGGTACCGGCACCATATATTGTACCGTCACCATATATGGTACCGGTGCCATATATGATGCCCCAACGTTCGGCGACTGTGGTGGTACCATATATGGTACCGGTACCATATATGGTACCGGCACCATATATGGTACCCCTACCCATGGCCATGGGTGCCGGTACCATATATGGTGCCGGCACCATATATGGTGACGGTACCATACATGGTACCGGTACCATATATGGTACCACTACCATATATGGTATGAAATCTGAACAGAGTGGTACCATATATGGTACCGGTACCGGAAAAACGCGAAGGTGGGGGTACCATATATGGTACCACCACAGACCTCGAACGTGGGGGTACCATATATGGTGCCGGCACCATACATGGTACCGGTACCATCCGATCCGATCCGATCCGATCTGGCGGGGGGGTCGTACAATGTACGGCCCTACGATCAGACCTGCACGGTCTATTTCGTTACCCCATATATCGTCATCTCGGACGTTTTTGCCCTTCTTTCACTGCCAAGCCACTCAAGCCATGCTGTTGGGCGCCAGGTACTAAGAGAGTGCCTGGCGTGGTGACGTCATGGTGCTGACAGCTCTCTGCGGCCGCCCGGCGGACAGACACTAAACCGGTATTGGCCTTATTGCTGGTTGCTCAGACGGCTCCTGACGTCGTTGATCCATATATGGTACCACCACAGGCCCCGAAGGTGCGGGTACCATATATGGTACCACTACCTACGGTACCGGTACCATATATGGTACCGGCACCTTATATGGTGTCGGTACCATAAACGGCGTTAAGTGCCTGACTGTTCTATCCTGATTTGTCATTGTTTGTTTGACTGTTAGTTATGTTGTTGTGTTGTGCTACTGGTCTCCAATAGAGGAACACAGTAATACAGTATCCCAATCTCTTCATTTGGTGCTGAGACCCATCCGACCGAACCTGTCTACTGCTCTCCACAAGTCTGATAGTTACAGTTCTCAAGTCTCTCAAGTTCCCTTCGGTCAACAGTCTCTCACACCCCCTTCAAGCAAACCATCTAACTTCGGGCTAATTCTTGTCAAGCTAATTTGATTTTTTACGAAATTGTGACCCGCTAATCCGATGAGGGCGTTCCGATTAGAAATTCGTCCTTTGGGATCGGTGGGAGGATTAGAAATGACTACAAACTGAAACCGCTTATGTGATGCCGTTCCGATTTGATTTTATTTCGAATTAGACCGCTATTAGATATCAATTGTAATCAGACACGCCCGAAATCAAAACCAATCAGATCCTAATCGGCTCCATATTTGAAGAACTCGGCTAATCGCGCCGATTTCAATATTACGCCCCATAGAGGATTGGAAACGCTAATCCGGTAGCAGTTCCAATATTGACTTACGATATTGCTCTTAATCAGGACAGTACTCCAATACCACACTAATTTTCATACACCATATGGCGCGAAGTCTACCCTAAAGGGATAATCTGGTGATCATCAGGCAAAGATGCAGCCCCGTTTTGATGCTCACTTGGTAAAGATGATTCTCTTCTGTACTACAAGTCTTCTCCTGACAACAACCTATCAAGTGCTCAGATTCCAGTCTTTTTGGTGTTTCGTTGGTTTCCTTCTGCATGTTCCGCTGCTCTCCATTTAGCTTATTTTTCCTTTGGTTCCCACAGTGGTTCCTCATTCTCAAGTGCGTGAAGCACAGATGTTCGTTGTTTTTCTCAGGCTCGTTGTGACCAAGCAAGTTGTTCCTGTCTGATATGTCTGTTGCTAGGCACTCGTCAGCCACAGCTCTTTTGTATATGTGCGTAGGAGCGTAGGACGTGTGATACAATGTAGTGGCCCGACGCCCGCTGCATGTTAATTATGCTGCCAGTTTAGGCTTGTCTTTGCAGCATGACCCAGCGGGCTCCTTATCTCTCGTCAGTGTGTGCATGCAGCGGAGCCTCTGACGGCGGCCTATGATCAGCCACTTTATTATTAGTATGGGGTGATAAAAGTTGTTGCGTGACTTCGCTGACGGCAAGCCGCTAAGACAACGACCCCGGGACATATTAACTGGCGACGCAACCTTCGAACTGACGCAGGGACAGTCGGTGGCCAAGGTGGTAGGAAGGCTTTTTTAAGACCACTCTTGGTAAAGGTTTACTTAGCTTTAGTGCCATTCTCTGGCCTGATCGAGTTTCAGAAATATTGTACAACCCCAAAATTAAAAGTTGTTCTGTTAAGAAATTTTTCTCGACCTTTTTTTTGCCATGGTGTATGTCTGGTCCTTTTTCGGTTTACAGCATAGATGCAGACCAAGGCTAACTGATGTAATACTGATCTGGGTTTGGTTTGTGTTACTTCATAATTATTCACCATTCAGAGCCGTAACTAGCAGCCAATATTTCCTTCTTGTCTGTACTATCAAGAATGCATAAAAGAGTAGCAAGAATGTGCCGCTCAGCGGCCGGCCGAGTGTCGATGCGCTGTACCAAAATTACTGGAGGGGTCGCGAAATTCGCGACCCGTCCAGTAATTTCAGGACAGGTTGCGAATTTCGCGACCCCTCCAGTAATTGCGCATGCGCTTTATTGCAGCGCAACCTGATTTCTGAGCAAGAATGACGTCAACAAAATGTTTAGTGATTTTCTACAACGGCAATTCATTGCATAGTTGGTGTAAGATCTTCAATCATCACAATAACTAAAATAAGTGTCCAATTGCAAGGCAAGATTGCAAGATATCTGTGAAATGCATCAGGCTTTTTGCATTTATGAATTTTTCCATTTTGAATGTAGCACATGAGCTTGGACATGTACACATGCCACATGATTGCATATTCCAGCTTTTTTACCTTTCTTTCCCTTTATCATGTTGCCGGAGAAAATCTTGAGAAATCAACGGCGGCAGCTATATTCCCAAAGACAGATTGAATAACCGCTAAAAAATCAGGTTGCGCTGCAATAAAGCGCTTGCGCAATTACTGGAGGGGTCGCGAAATTCGCAACCTGTCCTGAAATTACTGGAGGGGTCGCGAATTTCGCGACCCCTCCAGTAATTTTGGTACAGCGCATCGACACTCGGCCGGCCGCTGAGTGGCACATTCTTGCTACTCTTTTATGCATTCTTGGTACTATTAAGATTGACTACATATTTTTTGTGAATGCAAACAAAAGCGGAATGAAAAAATCGTTAACATTTTACACAAGGGATCACCACTGTCATCAATCAATCGCACATGACCCTAAGCAATTGACAGACTGACTGGCAAACCAACTGACTAGCTATAGTATTTGACCCCTGCTTGTGACTAAGGTTGCAGTTGGTGTAGTGGTGCGTGCCAAAGCCGCTGTGCGCGTGGTCATGCGCTCAGCGGGGCAAGTTTCTTGCATCAAAGAGTTGGTCATCGGTACAAAGCCCAACAGAACCGACCGATCGCAACCGACCGACCGACCGACCGACCGACCGACCGACCGACCGACCGACCGACCGACCGACCGACCGACCGACCGACCGACCGACCGACCGACCGACCGACCGACCGACCGACCGACCGACCGACCGACCGACCGACCGACCGACCGACCGACCGACCGACCGACCGACCGACCGACCGACCGACCGACCGACCGACCGACCGACCGACCGACCGACCGACCGACCGACCAAGATGAATCAACTATGCATCAGAGTATACAAAAACGGCTTTGTTATTGCTAGCTGCACAATTTACAATGGCTCTCATGTACATGCACGTGTTCAGGAAAAGTTTGACAACTGTGTTGCAGGTTAGTCTGCTGGAAAAGAAGAAGAGAGAAAAGGCTAAGCGTAGCTTGCTTATTGGCACTGTCTTGTTGAATTTCTTTATGATGAGCCTTTTTCTAGTTGGTCATTTAAGCTCAATCCTGCACAGTAGTTTTGGAAATCGTTTTGTGTCACAGCCCGTGTGGGTTTTTGCAAGTGCTATAGAGACAGTGTTGGGCCCCGTGGCTGCCTTTCCTAATGGCTCTGGTGCCATCTTGTTTCACGTGGCTTTCGCCAAAAGCTATAAAAGATCCTTTTTCAAAACTTCTCTTGGAAAAGCGATTGTTAAGCTGAAGTGCGTTGTGCAGCAATGAGTGAAAATTGAAAGGCTGAGAGAAATACAGTACAGTACTGGCTGGTTCTGCTGAATGTACAGGAATAAACGAAAATCGAAATACTGAGCGCTGAAATAAAATAAGTCAATCAATCAATCAATCAATCAAAAATGACGTTGTTCAATTGGCTGAACCAATGCGTACAATATCGCATGACAGCATTGAAGGACTTCAAATCTACACGTCACCAAGTTTTTCAGCTGTCAGACCTAGATAACACGCAAAATTGCATGCTTCTGTCTCAAAGCTCTTTTAAAGCAGTTAGCTGTGCTGTTTATCGAAAGAAGAGTTGGAGAAGACGACATAGAATGAAGTTTCTCCTCTCTTTTCTACTTCTTGTCTCTCTTCAGCAGGTCTTTTGCCTACGTGAAGCTCTCCAAATGGACCAATGCTATCTGCATTTGGTGCAGCGCAGAAAGCAAGCCTTCAATATTTCTGAAGCGACAGTTCTGTGTGGCAGGAACTATAAGATTTATTACCGTTCAGTTGCCCAGAAGCTGCTGGCAAGCGGCCAACTGCCTTGGCAGTATTATGAGGCAAAATTTGCATATCGAGTCAGTTCTAGCCACCTACAAAGGTGCACCAATGTCAGCTTCTGGCAATTCTGGGAGCTGACATTTTGGGTAGATTACTATGAGCAAAAGTACCTTCCATTGATTTTCCATAGTCTCGTTTGTTCTGGCTTGCTGTGCAAAGCAGAACGAGTAATGAAGCCAGTCTACATTCTGTTCAGCCGGTATGTAGCTATACCACTTAGTTTAGTGCTAAGTGCACTAAATATTAGCATTATGCGCCACACCCTGAAAGGTTTAGAGCCTGGTACCGCGCTTTACTTGCATTTAAGTGAGATTGTAACGGATTTCCTGCTTGAAGTTTGTTTTAGTTTGCAGGGTTCGTTATTTTTTCGCTCTCTCAGCAATAAGGTCAATTGTTGGTTTGATATCAACTTGGTTTACTTGTACCAGTGCGAACAGCTTCCATCTGACTTTTTCCAACTGCTTAACCAATTTCTGCTAGCAGCACTTATGTATGACAGAGTTGTAGCTATAGCCAAGCCGTTTCGCTACCATGCCATGAAGCATCAAAAACGTGCTAGCAAGCTTTTAGCAGTTTTGATCTTATTTTCTTTCTCTGGCACAGTAGTTTGTGCCTATTTTATAGTTAACTCGCTAAGTATTAGCAAATATTTCGAGCTAGACAGGAATAGTGTGGCTTTCGAGCTGCTGAGAGTGTGTAGAGATGTCTATCAAGCAGTTGTGTACCTTATTTTGTTGACAGCTCAGTTCGTATTCGCTCTGGTGTATATGTATATAATGCGCAAAAACGCTAGTACTGCATCAAGCACTAACCAAAGCGAAAGAAAACAACGGGATAAAGCTAAGCGCAAGTTGCTCACTGGAACTGTATTGTTGAATTTATTTGTGATGACCTTCTTTGTGATTGGTAATGTGTACTCGATTTTTCGGAAATTTTTTCGGTTCGGAGGCGTGGGGATTGTTTTATCTGTTGCAGGAAACGTTTTCGGCCCGGTTGCCGCCTTTCTCAATGGCTCTGGCTCCATTTTTTTCCACGTCGCTTTTTCGAAAACCTACAAGAAGGCCTTTTTCAAGAGTTTCATTGGAAAAATGGTTTTAAGAACTAAGTGTGTGGACAACGGGCAGGAATGAGCCAAAATTTGTCTCTGCTGTTTCTTCGTGATCTCTGTATCGTTCATTTTGTCAAATCTATCTGAGTGTGATTTTACTGTGACTGCTTGACACTTTCAAAATTAATGTGATTTTGTATTAAAACTTTTTCCAAGATTTCCAGTTTATGGGAATCAAACGAATGTTAGCCCAGAATCAAATGGCTGAGTTTTCCGCAGGCTGATTTCTTCCACTGATAGTTGACCTTTTGACGAACGAGCTGACGGATGTCCTTCTGCCACGGATACCATTCATTCATTCTCCAGTTCTTTCGGCGTTAGCATGGTCATCTGTTCTGTTGTCAGTCTCCACTTTGGTAGGACACTTTTTGGAGCAGTATCCTAGAGTATAATATGTATTATCACAATAGTAACTAAACAAAGCTGTTATTCTGTTCTCCTTCTCCTTCACTCCCACTCCCACTCCCGCTCCCGCTCCCGCTCCCGCTCCCGCTCCCGCTCCCGCTCCCGCTCCCGCTCCCGCTCCCGCTCCCGCTCCCGCTCCCGCTCCCACTCCCGCTCCCGCTCCCGCTCCCGCTCCCGCTCCCGCTCCCGCTCCCGCTCCCGCTCCCGCTCCCACTCCCACTCCCACTCCCACTCCCACTCCCACTCCCATGACCGACCGACCCACCGACTGACCAACCGAAAAAGTTCGTGTGACTGGTTTTTGCATCTGATGCAATCAACCTTGCTTGCTACAGGACATAGACAGGGTAGGCTAGATAATGGAGACGCTGCTCTCCTCAGTTCTCCTCCTTCTAACTACTGTTCAAGTGGTCAATTGTCGGGTCCAACGTGTGTCACGTAGCAAATGTTATCTGCAATTGGTGCAGCAGTGAAAACAAGCTATCTATCTGAAGCGGCCAATCGCTGTAGCAGAAACTTCAACATAACCTTCATATGTGATCATCTCCAAGAACTGATGACAACTGACCAACTGCCCTGGCAGTACTTTGAATTTGCATACCAGGTTGGATTAGACCAGTTGAAGAGGTGCAGTGTGGGATTCTATGAATACTGGGACCTGCGGTTTTGGGATGAGTACTATACAATGAAATACTTTCAAATAATTTATGGGAGGTACTTCGCTATTTGTCCTGGCTTACTCCGCAAAGCAGAGGAAGTGCTGAGACCAATCTATTTTCTGTTTGGCCGCTATATCGCTATCCCACTTAGTCTGGTTTCTAAGTGCACTAAATCTGAGTATAATGCGACACACACTAACAGCTTTAGACCCTGGGACAGCACTTTATCTGCATCTTAGTGAGATAGTAACCGATTTGTTGCTTGAGGTCGCTTTTATTTTGCACAGTTCATTCTTTTCTCACTCAGTTTTGAAAAAGTCTACTTGCTGGCTTGGTAAGAGCATCACCACCACAAGTGGAATTGAGAAACTGCCGGCCGATTTTCTTCAGCTGCTTAATCAATTTCTGCTTGCAGCACTGATGTACGACCGACTTGTAGCTATAGCTAGGCCATTTCAGTACCACGCGATGAAGCATCGGAAACGCTTTAGCAAGATTTTAGCAGCTGCGATCTTGTTTTCTTTGTTTGCTACTACTGTTTGTGCTTTTTTTATGGTCAAACTTTGACCTGTTTACAAATACTTCGGCATAGCGAGGAATAGCTTAGCTTTCGAGATCCTTTGGCGATACAGAGAACTGTACCGATCAGTCTTGTTTCTGGTTTTGCTAGCTGCACAATTTACAATGGCCCTCATGTACATGCACGTGTTCAGGAAAAGCTTGACAACTGTGTCACAGGTTAGTCTGCTGGAAAAGAAGAAGAGAGAAAAAGCTAAGCGTAGTTTGCTTATTGGCACTGTCTTGTTGAATTTTTTTATGATGAGCCTTTTTCTAGTTGGTCATTTCAGCTCGATCTTGCACAAGGGTTTTGGAAATCGTTTTGTGTCGCAACCTGTGTCGGTTTTTGCAAGTGCTATAGAGACAGCGTTGTGCCCCGTGGCTGCCTTTGTTAATGGCTCTGGTGTCATCTTGTTTCACGTGGTTTTCGCCAAAAGCTACCGAAGAGCCTTTTTCCAAACTTCTCTTGGAAAAGCGATCGTTAACCTCAAGTGTGTTGTGCAGCATTGAGTGAAAATCCAAATGGTGAGCACTGAAATAAATCCAATCGACTATGGTATTGTTCAATTGACTGCACACCAGTGTTGTGCCTAGCTCAAATTTCTAAAACTCGGTAAGTATTCAGTAAGTAAATCCAAATTTTTTGAAATTCAGTAAGTACGAGTAAGTACTGGGTTTTTCAAAGAATACCCGGTAAGTACTCAGTAAACAATTCAGTAAACTCGGTAAAACCTTCAACATTCAGAAATACACAATTTATTTGAAAAAGTTGACCTGATATAGCTTTTAACTACTAGAATCCTATTTCAGTGCTGATTGATGAGTTTAAGATAATGTAGCTCGACTTTTCAGAATTTTAATCATGTTTTGTGTTATTTCACATTATTTATTGTGCTAATTGGCATGCATGGAAAGCCTTAAAATATGTACACTATACATAGTGACTAGAGGATGTGTCTTTAGATGAAAAGCCTGGCCAAATTGATAGGTGAAGATTTGTTCTAATTTTCGTCATTTCCTCACAGTTCATCAGACTGATGCAAAAAACGTCAATCAAAATACAGCTAATAGTAGTAGATATACTTTCTACTTACATAGTCTTTGGGTCTGATAGTCTGTTTGCAACTCTGCCGCGCAAAGAAAGCTTTAGCTTAGGTTATGCAAGCTGTGAAAATTGCAAAAAATTGGCAAAAATTGTGTTTCCGTCGTTAGCAGATCAATTAGCAAATTTTCTAAAACCGTCTATTTTCTTGCACAGGTGCGGCGAGCTACCTATTGCAGAAGCTTTTACTCAGTAAACAACTCAGTAAATTACCGAGTACCGAGTTTACCGAATTTGTTTCTAATTGAGTAATTCAAAATTGAAACTCGGTATTCAGTAAGTAAAATTAAGAAAAATTTTTACCGGTAAGTAAAAGTACTTACTGTAATTCAAAATAACTAAGTACCGAGTAACTTTTACTCAGTAAATTTACTGGGAACAACACTGCTGCACACAATGTAGCATGACAGCATTGAAGGACTTGAAAACTACACGCGACCAAGTTTTTCAGCTGTCAGACGTAGAAAGCACGCAAAATTGCATGCTGCTGTCTCTTTTAAAGCAGATAGCTGTGCTGTTTGTCGAAGGAAGAGTTGGAGAAGAGGACATAAAATGAAGTTTCTCCTCTCTACTCTACTTCTTATCACTGTTCAGCAGGTCTCTTGCCGTCGTAAAGCTCTCCAAATGGACCAATGCTATCTGCATTTGGTGCAGCACAGAAAGCAAGCCTTCAACATTTCCGAAGCGAACGCTCTATGTGGCAGGAACTATAAGATTTTCTACCCTTCAGTTGCCCAGAAGCTGCTGGCAAGCGGTCAACTGCCTTGGCAGTATTATGAAGCAAAATTTGCATATCTAGTTAGCTCGAGCCACCTACAAAGGTGCACCAATGTCAGCTTCTGGCGATTCTGGGAGCTCGCTTTTTGGGCAGATTACTATAGACAGAAGTACCTTCCATTGATTTTCCATAGCATTATTTGTTCTGGTTTGCTGTGCAAATCAGCGGAAGTTATGGGGCCAGTATACTATCTGTTCAGCCGGTATGTAGCTATACCACTTAGTTTAGTGCTAAGTGCACTAAATATTAGCATAATGCACCACACCCTAAAAAGTTTAGAGCCTGGCACGGCGCTTTACTTGCATTTAAGTGAGATTGTAACGGATTTCCTGCTTGAAGTTTGTTTTAGTTTGAAGGCTTCATTATTTTTTCGCTCTCTGAGCAATAAGGTCAATTGTTGGTTTCATATCAGCTTGATTGACTTGTACCAGTACGAACCGCTCCCATCTGACTTTTTCCAACTGCTTAACCAATTTCTGCTAGCAGCACTGATGTATGACAGAGTTGTAGCTATAGCCAAGCCGTTTCGCTACCATGCCATGAAGCATCGAAAACGTGCTAGCAAGTTTTTAGCAGTTTTGATCTTATTTTCCTTCTTCGGCACAGTAGTTTGTACCTATTTTACAGTTAATTGGCTAAGTATTAGCAAATATTTCAAGCTAGACAGGAATAGTGTGGCTTTCGGGCTGTTGAAGGTGTGTAGAGACGTCTATCAAGCTGTTGTGTACCTTATTTTGTTGACAGCTCAGTTTGTATTCGCCCTGATGTATTTGTATTATATGCGCAAAAACGCTAGTACTGCATCAAGCACTAACCAGAGCGAAAGAAAGCAAAGGGAGAAAGCTAAACGCAAGTTGCTAGCCGGAACTGTGTTGTTGAATTTATTTGTGATGAGCTTCTTTGTGATTGGTAACGTGAACTCGATTTTACGGCAATTTTTTCTGTTGGGAGGGGTGGGGATTGCTTTAAGTGTTGCAGGAAACGTTTTCGGCCCGGTTGCCGCCTTTCTCAATGGCTCTGGCTCCATTTTGTTCCATGTAGCTTTTTCGAAAATCTACAGGAAGGCCTTTTTCAAGAGTTTCATTGGAAGAATGGTTTTAAGAATGAAGTGTGTTGACAACGGGCAGGAATGAGCAAAAATTATTCTTTGCTGTTTCTTCGTGATCTCTGTATCATTCATTTTATCAAACCTATCTGAATGCGATTTTACTGTGACTGCTTGACTCTTTCAATATTGATTTTCTAATAAAACGTTTTCCAAGATCTCCAGCTTTTGAGTATCAAATGAAGTCGGCCCAGAATCAAATGGCTTAGTTTTCCTCAGACTGAGAGCAGTATCCATGAGTAGAATGATTATCACACCAGTAAAAGAGCTGTTATGCTATCCTCTTCTCCTTCTCCTTCTCCTTCTTATCATTCTATCAAACAAGAGTAACTGTGCCGCAGGATGCATTTTCCTAAAGTTTATAAAGTTGCATTTATAAAGTTGATTGACTATTGTTTTAGCCTTCTAAGGATTGTTCGCAGTTAAAAATGAACCACACAAAATATATGCAGCAATACTAAATTGAATGGAATATTTTTCCTTAATAAACAAATCCTGTCAGCCTTAAATTTTCTCTATGCATCTCACTACTTGCACCAGCTGCTGCGCAAAGACAAATTATTCAACATTGCTGTGTACAGAAGGATCCATATATTCTGCAAACATTTTGAAGACAGGACAAGCTCACACATTCACAGGCACATAGTAAGAACGTAAAAATCACTTGTTCAGCTACAACATGAGCATCAGTATGGCTGGCCACAGCAATTTGATCACTGCTGAAACATGAGCAGCACTGGTAGTGGTAGTGGTCGTGGTCGGACTGTTAGTGCTTGTTTCTGTTGTTGTTGAGGTTGTTGTTGAGGTTGAGGTTGTTGCAATGGGAGTGACCATAGTGGTAGTTGTTGTCACAGCAGTAGTGGTGGCGCTTGTTGTGGTTCTAGTGGTGGTTAGAGGCCTGAGCTTCTCATCATTGCAGTTGTTTCCTGTGTTGCAGCAGCAGTAGCCATCTTTGCACTCTCCCGAGGAAATGTTGTTCCTCGCACAAAACAACTCCGAATCGCATCCTTGCCACCTCAACCAGCCAGAGGGTTCAAAGAGATTGAAACAGTAGTGGTCATAGGGTGCTTTCCCACATAGGTGCATCTGCTTGAAATTGTGGTTATAGCAGCTGCCCATTTCAGGCTTGTAGTTCTTGTCATGTTTGTTGCAATCGTTGGCTGTACAACAACAAGCGATGTTGACGTTCTTAGAATCGCTTCCACTGTAGTGGGCGGTGCATTTGTAAGCATCATCATCTGTGTCTCTCTTCTGCTTCTCTCTGCTCTGCCACATCTCAGCTCCGATGCATGGCTTGTCTCCGTAGCAACCGGCCCTGAGTAGGTTGTTGTGCTTGTCGTACATCTGCACACATCCCCGGCTGGTCTTGGTGGTGCAGAGCTCGCGATCGCCATTCTTGTTGTAGCAGCTGTACACTGGGTGCAGCATTTTGTTGTTGCATCTCTCTGTGTTGCAGCAGCAATCAATTCGACTCTCAGGCACATCAATCCTGCACGCTTCATTGCCGACGTCCTTACATGAGCTGTCTTTTCCAAAACCACCTTCAAGATGGTCATAGTGGAATGATGTAATGCACCAGCTATGGTCCTCTCCTTTGCCTATAACTTCTGTATAATCTGTAGGGTCGAAACAGACATGCACAATGGCTTCATCAATCTTGTTGCATGCTTCTTTCTCAACAGCCAAACAGCAGCAGATGGTGTGCAGTGGGTGTTGGGGATGGGGCATGCACTTGTGTTGCTCATCAATCGTTACCTCTCTGCACAGTTGCTCTGTGTCACAGCCTTTCTTGTAAACTCGAGCTTGTTGGTCAAACCGGTTGATGCAGTGTGGTGTGATGGCATTATCGCAGATCTCCTCTCTTACCAAACTGTCCTCCAAAGAGATGCACCTTGGACCATGACCTTTGATGATATTCACTGCAGAGAACAGCAAAAAGGCAACACAAAATACAATCATGTTGACTGGTCTACAGAAATAAAAGCCCAATACTGCTGCAGGCAAATTTTTGCTTGAGTTTGTGTTCTACTTGCAGTGAAAAATGAAAGTTAGTTGTTTTATTTTGTGTTAAATAGTTTACACTGGGAGAAGCAGCAGTAAGTTGTTTTTAGTAACTGATCATATGAATTCTGTTTTCGCCTATTGGATGACCATAGTGGCAGCTGCTGTTCTGATTTTAGTAGGCGGAGTTACTGTGGGAAACATATATGTTTTATGTATATGTTTTAAAACATAAATATGTTTGTTTTTGGGAAAACATATATGTTTATGTTTTTCAATATGTTTGCATGTCAAATATGTTTTGTATTTATATGTTTTGAGGCCAATATGTTTCTGGAAACATATACATATTTTTGCTATAGGAATTCATTATTTCAAGACTTTTGGTTGCTGTTTGACAGTGAACTTTTCCAAAATCTGACTTTCACTTAAACTTATTGAATCTGAGTATGCTATCTAAATTGTTGCAAACCGTTTTAAACAGGAAATTCAGAATCTCAAGTTTGAATTATCGAAAATTAAGACAAAATATAAGTGAATAAGTGACTTTTTCAGAAATATGTTTTATGTTTAAAAATATGTGCATATTCAATTTTCAGAAACATATAGCTATATGTGTTATTTATATATTTGATTGGCGAAAAACATATATGTATAGTTATATTAATATATTTTAAAAATTTCCATATTTTCCCACTGTAGGCGGAGTGAACTGATCATTGTTGCAGTTGTTTCCGGTGTTGCAGCAGCAGATGTTGTCTTTGCACTCTCCAGTTGGGTTGGCCTTTCTCTCGCACACTTGCTCTGGATCGCATCCTTGCTTCCTGAGACTGACCTGCTCAAAGAAACTAACACTGTAGTGATCTTTTAGAGCTTCGGGACACTCATCCAAATGAAATCTTTGCTGTACCAGCTGCTGCCGACTTCAGACTTGTAGTCTTTGTCTCCTTTGTTGCTGTGATCCACTTTACAGGCGTAGCCATCTGAATTGATGCACTCCCAATATTGTGATTCCAATATGCCTGTATATTCTTGTATTGTTTTGTGTTGTTGTGTGTCTGACTTACGTATGTATAGGGATGGGCACGAAAATTAATTTTCTAACTAGCACGAAAATTAAATCGAGGATTTTTAAATTTCGTATCGAATACGAATACGAAAATTAGAGAAATGTTGAAACGAAAATTAAACGAATACGAAAATTAAATACAGCATATACGAAAATTAATTTTCGTAACGAATTTTAATTTACGTTTCACGTATGGCTTGCAATAAATCGGCTGAATTATTAGCAATTTAATGGATTCTAAGCATACAAAAGCATTTTCACTGTAACAATGCAATGTCCAAAGCAGTTTTGGGCCTGTTGAACAAGTATTATAGAAAGCATTTTAAACTTAGTTAATTCAGAGAAGTTGTTCATCTTGGTGCAAGTACTGTCACTGTTTACTCCAACCATACACATTTTCTTGCGTCACTATTTTACACACACAACGCTTGATTGTCCACTCTGGGACAATCTCCTGGTTCCTACATACATATGTACCTGCAATGTACGTATGTATGTGCAATATTAGCATGCAGAAGGATTGCGTTACAACGATCAAAACAGGCTAGCGTTAGCGAGAAATTGAGCTGTACACAAATTGTGCGTTCAAAACTGATATTTAAGGCATATTTTTATGTTGAAAGGCCTAAACTGGGTCCTCATTTGCAGTCTGTAACCTACCGTGAAAATACGAAAATTAATTTTTCTGGAACAAAATGAACTCGTATCGTCGTAACGAAAATTAATTTTCGTACTCGTACGAATACGAATTAGGCATTTTGATTTTCCTATCGACTAACGAATACGAAAATTAAAATGGGCAAATATTGATTTAACGAATACGAAATTCAAATGGATTTAATTTTTGTGCCCATCCCTACGTATGTACCATTTTAATAATAAAAAATAGAAAAAATACGGCCCGAGCTCATCCATCATCCAAAGTACGCTCATCTAAGGCAGCTCACATTGCGTCTATGCGGACTAAAGCTGCTTATTGTATGTCTTCGATTGAGATGCGTTTTGAGGGCCATTTTTCGTAATGTTCGTGTCCTGGTTGGGCAGAATGGAAAGAAACGCAACCAGACCTCTTAATCTACTGGATCCGTTTCCATTGACTCCTTCACTATTTTTTATATGACTTTCTAACAAAACATTTTCTAAGATCTCTAGCTTTTTATCAAACCTATCTGAATGTGATTTTACTGTGCCTGCTTGGCTCTTTCACTATTAATGTGGTTTTCTAACAAAACATTTTCAAGATCTCTAGCCCAAATCAAACGGTTGAGTTTTCCTCAGACTGATTTCTTCTGCGGATAGTGCATCTTTTGATGAACGAGCCGGCCGATGTGCTTCTGTCTCGGACTCTGTTCATTAGATTCTGCCAGGCCCTCCTGTCACGCACCATCTCCAGTTCTTTCGGCGTTAGCATAGTCATCTGTTCTATTGTCAGTTTCTTCGTTGGTAGCACACTTTTTGGAGGTGTATCCTAGAGCAGAATATTATCACAGTAGTAAGTCTAATCCCAGACATACACATGTAGCATAATGGAAGTACAAAGTAGTGTTTCCGATCAAATTAAAATTAAATAACAAAATTAAATTGTTTGGCCAATATCACCAAGTAAATAGCAATTTAATAACAAATTAAATTTCTCGCGATGACTGTCAAACAAATTAAAATTATATTAAATTTCGTAAAATTTGCCTGGAAATTTGATATAAATTTGATATGAATTTGATGTAAATTTGCTTGGTTTGGCAGCTTCATTAACCAAAGTCTGGCTACAAAACAAGAAGTTCAGTCCAAAGATGACCTTGTTCATGCCTATAGCAAAGATATCAACTCATTAAATGCTAATTTGTAGACCATTTGTCGCCATCTAAACAAAGGTCAACTCATTTTGGACTGACTCCACCCAGGTTTCGAGCTGTTTCCTCAGGAATTTAGTATTGATTTTAGCAAATTTATATTTAATTCATATCAAATAACAAATTTGTATCAAATTAAATTTCAGAATTTGGGTACCAAGCAAATTAATAGCAAGTTATTTTCTTCTGAAGGCTGAGCAAGCAATTTTAATAGTTATTTAATTTCAAAATAAATTTACTCGGAAACACTAGTACAAAGTAACGATAAGTAACAGAACTATTAGTCTACTCTCTTCTCCTTCTCCTTCTCCTTCTCCTTCTCCTCCTTCTCCTCCTTCTCCTTCTCCTTCTCCTTCTCCTGCTCCTTCTCCTTCTCCTCCTTCTCCTTCTCCTGCTCCTGCTCCTGCTCCTGCTCCTGCTCCTGCTCCTGCTCCTGCTCCTGCTCCTGCTCCTGCTCCTGCTCCTGCTCCTGCTCCTGCTCCTGCTCCTTCTTCTTCTCCTTCTCCTTCTCCTTCTCCTTCTCCTCCTTCTCCTTCTCCTGCTCCTGCTCCTGCTCCTGCTCTTGCTCCTGCTCCTGCTCCTTCTCCTTCTCCTCCTTCTCCTTCTCCTTCTCCTTCTCCTTCTCCTTCTCCTTCTCCTTCTCCTTCTCCTTCTCCTTCTCCTTCTCCTTCTCCTTCTCCTTCTCCACTCCACTCCACTCCACTCCACTCCACTCCACTCCACTCCACTCCACTCCACTCCACTCCACTCCACTCCACTCCACTCCACTCCACTCCACTGCACTCCTCTCCACTCCACTCCTCACTTCAAACATTCTCAGCATTCTAACAGCACATATGATAATAATATGTAGGACAAAACTTTACCGGACACAGAGCAGAAGCTCTGGTGTGTGGCACTTTGCATATACTTTTATCAAACAGAAATTTGGTAGATAGTTGTTGATTGTGCAGTTCATCTGCTATCATCTGACTGACATGCACATTTCTGTCCAGGATCCAGTTCAGTTCTGAAACCTGCTTACTCAACATGTTTGCAGTTTGCACACAATGCTGTACAAAAATTTCACCATAATCATCATCATCATCCCCAAGAGGGTTCATCAAATACTGACCGACTTTTAGCCAGCCTATGTAGAAAATCAGTTGCAACATGGTGAAAATAGGGAAAAACATCATGATGTTGTCTTGTCTTGAATCCACATCTAGCTTAGGCTGTCGCGCAATCAGGCACAGACCGAAATAACCATAAGTGGCTATGACAGCTACCTGTAAATAAAGGTTAGAAGTTTGGAGCCTGTCTGTAAGAGCGCAAAACATCTCCAAACCTGGGTATAAACAAGTGGAATCTTGACCCAGCCATGAATGATGTGTATTCCATATCCAGATTGAAATCTGCTCAACTCATGCATCAGCATCTGCAGCTGGATCGGGTCAATCTTTCCTAAGCTGCGACTGTGACTGAACAGGTTGCCGATCCAGTGAAATGTGACAAACCAATTGCCGAAGGGAGTGTTGGTGTTCTTGAACAACTTCAACTCATCTTCAGTCATCAGTTTCGCTGTGACCAGGTGATCCAGTGAAGGAAACCGCTTGAACACACGGTCACTCAACTCACGCCAGCTCACTGCCATCTAAATAATCAACTGTTGTATCTATTGCTCTCACCTCTCACCTCTCACCTCACCTCACCTCACCTCACCTCACCTCACCTCACCTCACCTCACCTCACCTCACCTCACCTCACCTCACCTCACCTCACCTCACCTCACCTCACCTCACCTCACCTCACCTCACCTCACCTCACCTCACCTCACCTCACCTCATTCAAAAACAACATCTAAAGTGCTTACAGATAAGCCCATCCATCTAGCCACAGTTCTACGTGTGTCTAGGTTTTCTGGCCCTGGAAAGCAGGCATTGACGTTGTGCATCAATGGATCGAACCATCTGATGTTGACAAATTTTTTCCACCCACGCGCTTTTATGTGTGCGAAGGAAGAAGCCCAAAAAAAAAGGGGGAGGAACGTTTTTTTTTCGTGTTTGGAAAAAACAAAATTTTGTGTTGTTTTTTTCTGGGGGGGTGCGTCCAAAACCCTTAGTGGTTGGGGAAGAAAAAAGTGGTATAGAGGAGGGAGAAAAATTAAATTTTTTGATTGTGGTGTTGGTGCTTTCTTTTTTACGGGGAAATAGCCGCCGTTGCGGAATATCATTATATTTAACTTTTTTTTTGTTGTTGCTAAAATAATGAGTACGTTTAATTAACTTTCGCTCTATTGATTTCGTACTTACCTGATGAAGAGAAACGCCAGGTAGGACGGAGCTGTCTCTTTAAGGGCATATCTACTTTGCTTTTTGAGAACCGAATTTTCCAGTTTTTGCCAATAACCAAAAACCAATCGCGTTTTTCAGTGCTCCTATGCAGACGCTTTTTTGAACGGCCGCCTGTCAAGGTTTTCTTGAAGCACAATAAAAGTGCCTGCCTGGGTGATTGATAATTTTCTAATCGAGCATAGTTACTTTTTCCATGTCACGCACGTACCACTATTAGTCTGACTTTTGTTTTTATTCAACCAAACTCGTTTGCTGGTTTTGGCTGGTGTAGACTTTTCAAACGACCTGCTTAGTTACTAAAACTATTTGCCCACAAAGTTGATTTTGCCTGTGAACAAGAGTGATTCGGTTGCACTTAAAATAAAACAGATTCATACTGTTTAGGGAGACTTTACTGGTGACACGCACGCTTGGTTACTTGACCACTAAAGTCCGTCAGCCCTCAGCCGTAGAAAAATTGTGTTAGCGCGCCTGCGCGGCACATACTGACCCCTACCCTATGGGTAACTAACTCCCTAGTGTACGTATGTTACCTTTTATTAATTTTTTAATATTAGTATTTTTTAGTATACAAAGTTCCTGAGTTTTGTTACGCACACAGTAACAATTTAAAGACCAGACACCGCATTAAACAATTTCAACTTTTCTTTTGAAAATTTTAGGTATTGAAAATCATGTAGAAGGAGGTACGTGTTATCAGCATACTGAGATAATCGGTAATTGCTGCCTAACATATCTCTTAGACGCAGAAATTTCTTGCGTGCCTGGCCATAGGGACATGCAATCACGAAAATTTGGGGCAAATGCCTGCATAACAGCCGCACTCAAAGCGTGACTAAAAAATGGTAATCACGCAGTGAATGTTTTTGCGTTCACTTAAATTTTCAAAAAAGCGTGATTGACTGTGACTGGCCAATCACGCGTTCCCTGTCTTTATCAGGGTCGGCTTTTCCGCTCTGATTTTAGTCTTGACAGCACGATAACAAGCGTCCGACGTTAAATATAAAGATAGAACCACACCTATTATATCTTAGCAAACACGCCAACAAGAAAACGGAAAAGAAGGGAAGAATGAAGTAGTTGTTTGGGAGGCAGGTTAAGAATATCAAGAGAAACACAACTATTTTTCTTAGCTAACAGAGCAGCAAGCAAACGGAAACGAAAATTTGGGAGGTAAGTGAAGAAATTCAAGAGAAACACACTGTGTTGACAGAGCAGCAACCAAACGGAAAGGAAAATTTGGGAGGTAAGTGAAGAAATTCAAGAGAAACACACTGTGTTGACAGAGCAGCAACCAAACGGAAAGGAAAATTTGGGAGGTAAGTGAAGAAATTCAAGAGAAACACACTGTGTTGACAGAGCAGCAACCAAACGGAAAGGAAAATTTGGGAGGTAAGTGAAGAAATTCAAGAGAAACACACTGTGTTGACAGAGCAGCAACCAAACGGAAAGGAAAATTTGGGAGGTAAGTGAAGAAATTCAAGAGAAACGTACCGAATTCTATCTTAGCTACAGAGCAGCAAGCAAAAAGAAAAGAAAGATCCCAATGAAAGGAAAGTGAACTGCGGGACCTGCTCCGCCTCTGTTGACTCGGCATCTCCGGAAAACTGCCCTGTATTGACACCGTACTAACTCGATCTCTTGCGCGCCACGCTTCGGCCTTTCTGCGCCTTTGCTTGGATCTGTTGACTTGTCATTGGTGAAACGGAACGCCATCTCATGTGAAGCGAACTCGAACGAAACATTATTCTTCTTCTCCTCTGTCCTCTTGTTCTCGTTCTCCATCTCCTTCCTCTCGCTCTCCTCTTTCTCCTTCTCTTAATCCTCTTTCTCCTCTTCACCTTCCACCTTCTTCTCATCACCATACTCCTCATCATCCTCTTTATCCTTCTTCCTCTAAACATACTTTCTCTTCCTCTTCCATCTTCCTTTTCTTCTTCTTCTTCTTCCTTCCTCCTACTCTCCTCTTCTATCTTCTCTTCCAATTTCCTCGCTTCTTTCCCTTTCTTCCTTCGCCTCTTTATCTTCCTTCTTTCCACATCTAAGAAAACAGGACCGTCCTTCACTGAGCAAACTGCACTAGCAACAACTGAATCGTCTTGGACGTCCTGAAGAAAAGACTGGAACAAAGCCGAATTCTTAGCATCGACAGAGGCCACATCGTCTGGATCGTCCGCGTGTGCCCCAGAAAACGCGCGTTGAAAAGGTGCTTGCTGCACAACGTCAACGGAACTGGACTCCAAATGGCCTTGTGCCAAACAAAGAATATCCGGAGCTTCAACATCTAACATCGCCTCTTTATCTTCCTCCACCTCTTTCTTCTCCTCGACTTCCTACACTGCCACTTGAGCTTTCTTGGGAGCCTTTCTGCACGAAACCATTTCTTCAGTTGAACGGGAACGCCCAACAGAAGGAGGACCGACCATTAACCCAGTAAAGAAAGGATGAAGCAGATGTTGGGCGGCGAGTGAAGGAATAAAGTCAACAATTGCACACTCGTTTCCTCAGCGCACAGACTGAAAACAATGCGTTATTGACTGGCCAGTCACTTTTTTGCACTTTCGTTTTCCAATCACTCTTATATAGCTAACAAACAGCCACACACAAAGCGTGATTGTGTGGGGAAACATGTGCACAATCACACTCTGAAAAGCGTGATTCTATGTGGGGTACTACTCCAATTGGAGTAGCTTCTGCCAGTAAGGGATTTTGAATCCTGTGATTCTGTTATCATTTAGTATGACATGAGTGAAGGTTTCAATCGCAATTATGTATAGATACGGACTCAATGGGTCCCTTGACGAACACTCTGTCCCAGTTTAAAGGCCTTTGTGATGAAACCATTATTGATAACCTAGAGTTTTGGCATCAGAATTGAGCAAAGTGATCGGTCACCAGTTTTTCAAGTCAAGTGGCACACAACAGAGCTTCTGCTCTGTGTCCTGTAAAGTTTTGTGCTACATATCATATTATGTGCTCATAACTCATAACTTTATCGTCCAAATATTAAGACCAGACGCTACTGTAGATAGCAGCCATTAGGTAGGACCAGGGTTGGGTAGCTGTTAAAAACACGTTATTAACACGTGTTATTAACACGTTAATAACATGTTATTAACATGAGGCTTGTAAATAATTCGAATTAGTGTAAAAAATTATTTTAAGCTTCCCGCAACTCGGGATGCATCCAGCGCTTCATAGAATGATTATTTACCGTACTTCTGCTAGTTATTGAGACCTTCAACAGTCTGACTGTAAACTTAGTATAGTAAACACCAGGGTTGTATATTTTTCCGAAAAAAACCTCGGCCTGTTTTTTTCCAGTTTTTTTCCGGTTTTTTTCCGGTTTTTTTCCTAAATCGCGGAAAAAAACTCCAGCCCAAGTTCTGAGTATCCTAGGCTGGTTTTATGATTCCTAACGCTTTCTAGCGCCTTCCTCAGTCTTGTTAGACCAGAAATACACGTGTCACATTGATATAAATCACGAAACAGGCATGAAACAGTGCCTGACAGGTTCCATAAATAACGCTATATGCAAATTTTCTTACAGCAGTTTGCATTTTTGTTTTTTCATGCCAAATTTGGTCTTTTTTGTTGTTTTTCTAACAGTTTTGAGACAGTATGGCCTATTATACATAGCAAAAGTCCATTTTTTAAACGAAAAATGACGTAAATTAGCTATTTTTAGCTTGAGTTTTTTTCCGCGGTTTATGTTTTTTTCCGACCCTTAGGAAAAAAACCGGTTTTTTTCCGGAAAAAAACAGTTTTTTTCCGGTGTTTTTTTCCCACCTCACATCCCTGGTAAACACATGTGAACTTTGTCAGACCGTAAAAACGTTGCGTATTTTCAGTCGGTAAAGGTTAGTTTGGTCGCCCGAAATTCAACCACTGCTTTTGGATCAGGCTTAGGCTCAGGGTAGGGCTTAGGCTTAGGTGCAGGCCTAGGCTTAGGCCTTTTCTGGCTTAGGCTTATAAAAGCGCTAGGCAGGCCTACGACAAGTATGTGGAGTAAGCTGCTCTTCAGTGTTGCTGCAGACATTTTAGAACTTAAGCGTGCTGTCTGAAAGCTGAGAATTCCGAGAAATTGATGTTTCTGAGAGCTACGAGGCCACCGTTAGGTTTTGACTATACCCACTTCGAAAAGACCGTTTAACCCGAAACTGGGTCGTTTACCCGAAGTCATGCTTCGTTTACCCGAAGTCGTTCTTCGTTTACCCGAAGTCGTGCTTCGTTTACCCGAAGACGTTCTTCGTTTACCCGAAGTCGTTCTTCGTGAGCAAAAATGACCCAATTTTCCGAAGCTTCGGTCCGGGTTGAAAGGTTCGGTTGATTTTTTTTCCGAAGTACAAAAATGTCTTGGTTCAGGTGACCCGAGTCTATCTCTTGCCCGCCCCAAATGGCA
>JASANB010001716.1:0-42078 GCA_030248155.1 Sabatieria punctata
GATTGAGACAGTCTTCAAAAGTGCAGAATATCTGAACATCTGTTTTTTTCAATGAGGAGCACAGAAAAAAACAGACCATCAGGATAATTCTTGTTTTCTGAAGACTGTCTCAATCTCAATGCATGAAAATTTAACCCATAAAATATCCTACAGTTTTGCAGCGTTTCCCCAATTTTCAGGTCATTTGGCCAGGTGAATTTCTCAGGATTGACTCAAGTTTCGTGTAACAAATTTTAACACAAAAATGCCTGAAGTTTGGCACCTATGGTCCAAATTTCCGCCTATTTGGTCAAAATTTGCGGAAATGGCAATAAAAAGAAATGTGACCATTTTTGAGACATCCTGTAGCGCCATACTTCAACACTGAGACGGTGACTGTTAGCCTGATGCTTCAGTAACTGGGAGTGAAAGTAGAAAGGCCGCTGACAGACATCACATTGAAAACGAGAAGTTTTCTTCCAATGGTGATTGCGATCGTCACAATGTCGATTCAGTCCAAACGAGTCCTTGTACTTCTTCTTACAGATCTTGCAATTGAACTGAGAGGCTTTCTCAGACCGCTCACATCTGCCCTTCAACTGCCAACAGAGAGACTTGACGCTGCAGAAGTTCTTCGAACAGGTTGGACACGAGTGATCATTAGCAGACGCTACACGAGATTGGATTTTTTTCCGTGCCCCCTGTTTCCCAGAGAGATTTAGTGTGAAGTTGGGAAAGCATTTCAAGAGGATTCGATAGAAGAACAGTTGTTGGTGCAAGGTAAACTGAGACAGGTCAGTGGTTGCCACCTTGGTTTTGCTTTGCAAATGACCCAGTGCGTGGTCGCGTTGCGTCACAGTTGACTTGTCCACCGACTGTCCACAATCACCACAGCTGCAACGGCACTTCTTTGAAAATTTTGTACTTTAAATTTTAGACCGAATAATTTTAATTATGTAAATCCATTACTATTTAATGTTCCAACGAAATCAAGACTTGTCAGTACTCGATGCCGATATTTTGAGATCAAAATAGATCGATATCGATAGCGACACATACAGGGTGCGCCATTTATTTATTTATTTATCGTCGGTTTCGTCTTGCGTTCATCAATCAATTTCTGTGAAATTTTAGCACATTCACATATGTAGACTGACCCCCTCCCGGAGGGAGAAAATTATCGCTTATTTAAGGCAAAATAGGCGTTTTTGGACTCCCCCCCCCCCCCCCGAGGTCTCCAGAACCAGACTCCCTCCGGATTTTTCCCGCCCATGTATGGCAGTTAGTGGTTAGTAGTTAGCAGTCACTACAAAATGGGTCTATATGCACATAACCTCATATTTTCTACACGTAATTTAACGGCAACAACTGCTGCCTAATTGTATTGTTGAGTTATCGAGTGGTTGTGTCTGTGATCGTGTGTGTCTTGTGTTGAGTGTTGACTAGTGGATAAATCTCTTTCATACACAACACACACAAGCGCACACACGATCACAGACACAACCACTCGATAACTCACCAATACAAACACTCCCCGAATCACGCATTCCTTCATCAGATATTGATGGTAAAACTTGCGATATCGACGTTGAAAAAATGGTCAAAAAATCAAATTTCCAAGATCGATATAACGCATCCCAATACCGAAATCGAATACCAATTCCCACTCTACCTCATATGAGATTGATCGGGCTCAGTCTTGAAGAACTTCTCAAGTAAGCTAAGTTGCCCACTAATTTCTTCTTTCGCACTGACACTACTGATCGAAGAAGGGGTAGTAGCTGTAGGAATAATAGAAGCAGAGGATTCAGCCACAGCTGCTGTAGGCTCATTGAAATTTCGAGTCTAAAACAGACAACTACGTATGTATGTTTATCACAAGAGTGCAACAATTCCAACTAACTATGGTCTAAATCTTGGGAGGGGGTTGGGGCACTAAAACACGCTCAAAAATCGAAAAAATTTCGGCTACAACCCGTAAAAAATCGCTAATTTAGGCTGAAATACAGCTAAAAAGAGCTGTTTTGCGGGCGATTTTGGCAATTTTTGTGTCTGAAAATTTGCTCAAAAAATTACTTGGAGAGTTTACAGTTTCATGAAAAACTATGCAATGCATCTTGACTAAACATCTGAGTCAGAAGCCCAGACAGCAAAAGAGAAAACTTTAGTCCGACCTACTACCGGAGAGTGCTGCATTGGGTACCCGGGTACACTAACCAGCACTTAGCATTTTCCGCAACAAAAATCAGACCCTGTTAGTGTACCCGGTACACTAACTGGCACTTAGCCAAATCATGTTAAACTGCTTGTTTTCACGATTTCTGAGAAAAAATGCAATTTTCCAATCGAGATTACTGTTTCTGCCATGAAAATGAGAGTGGCTGGTCAAAGTTTCCATTCTTGTGGGGTTTGTATCAGTAAAAACGATTGAAAATTCGCAAAAATAGATGTAGACCTGCTTTAAACCTGCCGTAATGTTGGAAATTTTTGACACCCATGACATAAAATCTGTCTCCAAATAGTGTACCCCGGGTACACAATCCGGCACTAAGTGCCAATTAGTGTACCCCGGGTACGCTTTCTGGAGGGGTACCCTATGCAGCACTCTCCGGTAGGTCTACAGGTGAATTTGTCAACTAAGGTGGCTAACACCGTGGTCGCATGACGGTGCTAGTGGACAGTGGTTGGTCCATCACTTGTGAGCATAAATACTTGCTGTTGGTAACAGGCCTGTAAACCACACGTCGGACCAAATAAAACTCTAACTCACTCGCTTTTATAAAGACGCAGCCCATTTTGAAACGTTAATCTGACGGGTTACAGAAATATTTCACGGAGCGCCGGGTAGAAACCATCAGAATGCGTCAGTTACACGTTTTTGATTGATCTTCGCAATTACCAATATAGGGCCAGATTCAAGGAAAATTTTTCGAACGGCTAGGTTGCAAAAATCTGGAGCCTAAGCCAAAAAAGCCAAATTTCCACTTAATTTATATTTCTCGCAAATAGATATTTCCGAAAGGCATTTTCGTTTCTCAAGCGAATTTTAAACTAAAACTTGGTTTGGTTAGTTCTCTGAGCCTGTTTCTACTGGAGGATGCTACTACACTGTAGTACTTGCAGTTTTGGGTCCAGGGGTCCCTAAACTGTCTCGAGGAGTGAGGGGTTGGTCTTTCTAATTAGAGGTGGTAACCCCAAACCCCCTAGTACTGCATACATGTATTGTTGTACATACAGTATGACTAAACTCATCTAATAAAAACTGCTCACTCACCATTAAAACCGATTCCTGTAAAATTTCTTTGGCCTTCTGTCGTTTCTGATCGTCCTCAGTCGAAGACTCGCAAACAAACTTGAATGACTTGCCAGGATGACATTTTGATATGTGCAGCTGTAACTCAGTCTTGGTGGCTTTGCGCACAGCTGGAGAGGTCTGTCCACTGACACAATAGAAACACTGGTACTGGAACAACTGGAAGTGCTCCGCTAATACGTGAGCTTCCAGTTCTTCTATGCTCTCTGTAAATTACTGGAATGCATAGTCTTAGCTAATATTGGTCGCGTCTTGGCCATGGGTAGTTTACGCTATCCCGTGTGTCACGGCGGCCCCGGCACCCGTGGAAGCGGTGTGTTTGTGGTACTGTTATTTTACTATAGTATAGTAAAACAAAAATTAGTAATACTAGTGGTATTTTACTAGTAGTAAAATAATAGTAAAAAGTAAAATTAAGAGCCAATAGTAAAGTAAAAATTAAATTAAATTAACAAAGACCGTCAATAGTAAAATGAAAATTTTACTACTATTTTACTAGTTTTTGGTGAATTCCAGCCAAGTTCTTGAACAATTTTGCAATAAACGATGTGTGTGAGCACTTTTGTCACTCGAATTTCAAACATTTTTGTCTCTAAAGTTCTTGAAAACCTCATATCATAATAAAATTTAACAGCTATTTAGCACCACGATTAATTATATTCATAAGATCTTGTCATCAATGATGCAAAATTGCTCCTAATGACTAGTAAAATCGTAGTAAAATAGTAGTAAAATGAGTAAAATTATTAGTAAAACAAAAATTAGTAAAATCGGAGCTGCCTGGTAGTAAAACAAAAATAAAAAATAAATTGAAGAGCTGAATTTATAGTAAATTTAGTAAATAGTAAAATAAAAATCCACTAGTAAAATAACAGTAGTTTGTGGGTTCGAAACCTGTCGAGGCGATGGGAAGTAGTCGACACAAAGCCCAACCCAAGCCGTCGAAAGTCAGCAATTGCAAGTAGATAAATGGGGACCAAACCTTAGCTGTCTTGCACACACCGACAGCAAAAGGGGAGGGTTGTTGTTAAGGAGGCTGCCGGACCTTGTGTCTCTTCCTGCTCTATAGCAGTTGGCTACTCCTAGTCCGAAAGGACAAAAACTTACAACAACAATATAGTCCGGCAAATAACCACATATACATTATACATATACGATATCGGTGTACATACTGTATATAATATACATACATACTGTATGGTAGCGATACCACATATGCATGGAACCGGTTCACCTTCAAGTGGTACCATATACGGTACGGTACCCATACATGTAACAGGTCATCCGCCGAACGGGGCGGTTGGGGGTCTGGCGCCGGTGTCGCGTCAGATTTGGTCCGGGCAGTATTTGGTCCGGCCGGACCAAATATGGCACCACATTTGGTCCGACCGGACCAAATCTGACAATTTTGTGCCTGCAGATTCGGTCCGGGCACCGCAGATAAGGTCCGGGTAGATGAAATAATTAAAGGTAGGGAGTAAAACCGGTTTGGCTCTGTCAGCCTCTGATAAGAGGTAGCCAGCGGTCTGGCATCACTGTGCGCTTTGTCCGGGTGGGCTATGGAGGCAGAGCAATACAACGCGCTCGTTGTTTATATTTCTTAGGCAAATTTAGTAATTTTGAGTTAGATAACTCGATGCAACTTCTGTATAACGGCCGTAGTCATTGGGTTCTTAGCGCTTGGCTGCAGTAAAAACCCTGATTTTCTTTAGTTTGCAATAGTTTGCATATGATGCAATGTGACGTCATGTTCTGGAACATTCTAGAACATTCTATTGTACTATATAAGTAACGCGCGTCCCAGTGAGAAAAAAGGCTTAGGCTGATGCTTATTATTACTGTTGAATTTTGTTCCCTTGACTATAGTTGTTGTTCCTTTGTGAACCCAAATAGAAAGCCAAAGTATCGGCACCGCCAAAAGTAGCTGGCAACCCCAATTAGCCAAAGTATGTTTCAAATTTCAGACAATTTTATCAAAAATTGTGAAAATTGCAGCAAAAAGAAATGTTGTCATTTTTTAGGACACCCTGTAGGAGAGGTCCGCGTCCTAGATCTATTCGCGTCAAAGTGTAAGTTCGTTTCGTAAGACAGTCAGTGTACATTGTTTTATTTGTTCTTCAACTGTATTATTACTATTATACACGCTGTTTGTTCGATCTATTGGAATTAAAGAGCAAATTGTAATACCCGGACCAAATGTGCCAGACCCGGACCAAATATGGCACCATATTTGGTCCGGCCGGACCAAATACGCGGCCGGACCAAATATGGCGTGACACCGGCCGGGAGGTCTGAGCCCAAATTTTGGGAGGGGGTTGGCACTAAAAAACGTCAAAAATCGCTAAATTAGGCTGAAACACAGCTAAAAAGTGCTTGCAAAGACTTACCGACCTTACAAAGCCGTAAGTGTTTATTTATATAACAAAAACAATATTAGTTTGGCCAGGCCGCAATCCTAAAGCAAGCAATCGAATGTCTATATGAATGATTCTTCTACTTTGAAGTGGAAAGTTTCAACAAAACATACTTTGTAAGCTGGTTTTTTCGGTATGAAAAAATACTCAACGGAATCAGAGACTGACTTTTAAAATCGCCATAACTCCGTGAATTCGAGACAAAGGGTAACCGAAGATTGTTCAGAAGGTGGCCTAACAAGTCCGTTTTAGCGTTTGTCTAAAGGTGCATTCATTACTCGTCTAGAAAAAATGCCAGGCAAATTTTGTGTACGTTGACTCAAAAAATGTAATTATACAAATTGAACGACTTTTTGTTGAATATTCACAGGTAGACATGTCGAAACGATATTCTTTTGGTGCAGAACGTTTTTCTTTTTCTCTCCGTCGCCCAATTTCATACACGGAGCAAATGTAGCCCTACACAAAAGTGGCTTTTACCTGCACGAGTATGAATATACCTTAACCGGTGATTTCTAAAGGCTAATAATAAACAAAACAACAATTACAATAGACCTACCTCTGCTCTCCTGACACAAACAACAAGTCAGCATCATAGAAACCACAGTGGACTTTTGCAGAAGTCAAATTATCGAATGGTATTGTACAGAATAGGTTCAAGGGACTTTATCAAGGCAAGACTGGTCTTTGAGAGACGGGACGCCAATAGAATAGCATGCAACAATTTACGCACAGACGTACATTGTACACACCCGGCCGGCAGGCTGGCGCGCGCACTGGAAATTTGATGGCCTTGACCTGATAAACGTCTGTTTTTTTGAAATTGTGTGCATAGCCCGACCGAGCGAGACACAGCTGTAGGGTCCACGATCACGACTTTACTTGCATTATCCCAAAATAATAGAGGATGAAGGGTTTACCGTGCACAATGGTATCTACGTAGTTCGACTCCCAGTGGATTTATTAACTTGTTTTAATGCTGCTCTGTCCTAACAACCAAAAGCCCATTAGCAGACTCGACCGGCAATGCGAGCCGTTATTGTTGGTTCAGTATTTCTGCTTTTTTTGGTTTCCACACTTCTCTCCGATGCTTCGTTTGGTACTAAAGGAGAGCGTGGCTAAACCCTAATCTGCGCCAACCTTCTGCTTTGTCGCTCCATACTTGAAAGCTTGGTTTCAAGTTTAGTCAACGACTTATCTACTCGACTTAGATTATAAACCGGCTTTTTGGCCGCCCGCCGTGCCCTGATTTAAAATTTTTGAGCAAAACTTATTTTAATAGCTGTAAAATCGCAGTAAATTCTTAATGACAGTTGAATAAACAATGGTGTTTTTGACCGATCGTACACAGATGGGAAGGGTAGGCTGGTTGGCTGAACGTTGTAAAAAGTTGGCAGGGAAGAGGGACGATTATTTTTTAATAACAGGAAAACTTAGCACAGTATAATTGAATTTGAATAGAATTGAAAACGTTTATTCTTATGAACAGGACGGTAAAACTGCTATTGCAGGATAGAAAACTTTGACTAGAAACGCATTTGAGCCAGGATTACAGATTAGAATACAATACACTAAAATCAAGCCATGAGAATGTCAAGTAAAATAACAAAGTCGGTCAACTCAACAGATCGTAGAAAACAATGAAACTTCAAAAGAGACAAGACAGTTCACGCTTATTGCTGCCAAAATGGTAGTTTACAGTCAAAAAATTTGTTTTTCATATATTCTACAAGACTACGTTGTGTACGTTTTAATGTACACTTCTCAATACCCGGACATGCACAGCAAGTTTAGTTAAAATTGTAGTTTTAACGGGGATTTTAATATAAACTGTGTCAAACAGGTGGAGCGACGTGGCATCCTGATAAGTTGATGCAGATAGGGTTTTCCGAAACAGGTTTATTAGTACGAACGCAAACGATTTTCAGATTTTCAGCATTCATGCGCCTCCTTAGCTGACTCGTTTTTCCACCATGATGTCTGTTACGTGAAGCTAACGGGAGTTAACTTCGAACAGGCAGCAGAAGAGTGTTCCGTTTTTGCTGGCGGTACTTTTCTGTCTGGATCGACAGTCCCAATTGAAGCCATCAATCACTTCACCGAAAATAAGGTGAACGTATGGTTAGACTAGGGACCGGCAACGGCGGCCAATTTTGCGCCGCTCCGCGTGCCTAATTTTCTTCGCACGTTTTCACCACACTGGTGTCGCGGGGATCAAAATCATGTTTTTTTAAAAAATGCGGCTAGAAAAGCGCGTTCTTTTTTTATGGTTTTTTGTTTTGATTATTTTAACATAACTATTCACCCAAATCACCTTGCTATACGCTAAGCTGCGGTTGTTTTCGGCTAAAATAAGCGGAAAAACAGCGTCAGTGTAAAAAAAAGTTTATGATCTCAAAAGGTGCGCCCGACGGTATTAAAGAGGCATTGATCATCTTTCGTTTGAGCCATTTTTTTTCGGCATCGATGCAGCCAAAGATCCCGGAAATCAGATTGAAATTTTACATGGTTAAGCATAGGCAGAATCGGTATTTTTTCAGAAAACGAAAGTTTGCTCTTAAACAAAGAACAAATAAAAAAGGTGCGCCCGCTTAAATTGTAGTTTAGGTGTTGCTCTTACTAAAATCACTCAGATTTGGCGTCCTAGGTTCGTAAAAGATCCCGGAAATTGGGTTATAGTTGATGAGGTCGTTAAAATTAGAGGGTATCGAATACGAACGTATTGGGGATCCTGAGCAGCCCAAAGCCAATGGTTTATATTTTGCTTCTTGACAATCCTTTAGTAGTTTTGCGTCACTGCTAATCAATATAAGGTGAATCCTGCTCAGGCTTAACGTGTGTAATCAATAAATATGGTACAAAAGCGGAAAAACCTGTAATCGCTTATTCGAGTTAACTTCATATAATTCGTTTTGATTTATATGTCAGTGGAATTCCTTCAAATTTTCAGCGTTTATTCATAAGTGTTAAAGATATTTTTTGCCCAAATTTGAGCTGCATATTCCAACGCAAACAGGCACGGAAGGTAATCCAGTAACGAACGAAAGTCGGATAGGGTTAGGTGTAGCTGGGGGGGAATCAGGGAAGGTCAGAAATGGACTAGATATTAATTAATTAACTTTCTTATGACTATGCAACTCCGGAACGTGCGCTATACTGATGCATACCCCTAGGGGTATTTTTACATTTGGAAAACAAGCCCTCAGGAGCGTGTCCTGTACTGATGCATACCCCTAGGGCATACATGGGCCGGGGGTAAGGGAGGTATACCCCTCGGCCGGCCATACCCCTCCCTCCCCCACCCCCCTCCCGGAGGGAGGAAATTTTCGCTTATTTAAGGCAAAATAGGCATTTTTTTGCCTTTTTTTCGGGGGGACCCCCCACCCGAGGTTTCCAACCCCCCTACCCCCCTCCGGATTTTTCCGGCCCATGTATGCCTAGGGGTATTTTTATATTTGGAAAACAAGCCCTCAGGAGCGTGCCCTGTACTGATGCGTGTCTAGGGTATTTTTATATTTGGAAAACAGGCCCTCTGGGAGCGTGCCCAATACTGATGCGTCCCCTAGGGGTATTTATATGTTTTTAAAACAGGCCTTCCAGAGCGTGCCTATACTGATGCGTCCCTCCAGGGGTATTTTTATATTTGGAAAACAGGCATACATGGGCCGGAAAGATCCAGAGGGCGGTATGGGGGGTCCAAAAAAGGCCAAAAAACGCCTATTTTGCCCTAAATAAGCGAAAATTTTCTCCGTCTGGGAGGGGGGTGTGGAGGGGGTATGGCCGGCCGAGGGGTATACCCCCACACCCCCGGCCAATGTATGAAAACAGGCCCTCCGGAGCCTGCCTATACTGATGCGCCTCTAGGGGTACTTATATATTTAGCAAAACAGGCCCCCGGGGCTTGCCCTATGTTGGTGTAGTGATCATTAGACTCGCCAGGCGAAGGGCTTTCAAATGATATACAACACGACCATTTTGGGCGACTTTAAAATGTTTCCAAAAATAATCGATAATCGATATTTATCGATAAATCATGTTAATTTATAATTAATTATGATTAAAAACATTAATTTTTGTTTGGGATCGGTTCCTGATTCCCCCGCGCTACACCTGATCCGGAATTTCTCACCAAAGTACAAATCGGAGGAAGTAGGGGGGCCAATCCGGGGGGGGGTCTGGAATATTTCGGGTGGGGGCCAGACCACCTGTTACATGTATTGTAGCAGCTCATCCTTGTCTGAAACTGTAAGTGTAGTGTCTGAAACTGTAAAAGAATTGTGCCAGAAACATCGGAGAGGGAGAGTGAAAAAGATCGTTTTGATGGGGGTGCTCCCCTATCGGGGGTTGGCCCAACTCGGTGGGAGGGGAGCAGAACCCCAGCCCCGCTGTTTCATATACAAATGTACCTGGAAAACACAGGAATACCAGTTCACACTCTACTATTCAGTTCTAGTTCGAGCTACCAAGGTGTTTGTTCGGTATATAAAGGTGGTAGACGCAGTCCTAGTCTTGGTATATAAAAAATGTAAAAGAAAATCGCATTGCGATTAGAATGACACCGGTCCCATCAAAATCAGCGCAGGGGTTTACGAGTGACAGTCTGATAAAGTACATCGGTCATCGGCATGCACGAAGCGGTCAACTTTCTAGGAAGAAAAGGTGGCACGCTGGGTGACGCAGTTAAACGGTCATAACTCGCTTATTATCCAACCAATTCCGTTCCGGTTTGTTTTGTTAGACTGCATAAAGTGTGCTCTTTTTAATTCTGAAGCCCAATTTCGCCTAGGAGCATTTTGAATTTTCGCGTGCCGGTCCCTAGTTAGACTAAAAAAGCTGTAAACAGGCTCGCGAAGAAAAACGAACTTCATGACTATTACAGACTTGTTCAGACCAATGATAAATAATGCTGTGCACTACTCAGTTATAGCTGGAGTTAGCGCAACGTTATTCGTTTTCGGACAACTTCCGAATCACGCTGCATGTGAAACGGACCGATCTTACAAAGGCGTAAGTGTTTATTTATTTGACAAAGACAATATTATTTTGGCCAGGCCGCAATCGTAAAGGAAATAGCGATCAATAACAAATCTAATTTGTCTGTCTGTCAGTAGAACAAATATATAAATTTACTATGTTTGTTGCCTATTTCACACACTCAACGAAGTCCAAAAATGAAAAGTCTACACACTTCTTAGCACGAAAATTACTGTAGGCCCACCTACTCCGGCATACACTGTATATGTACTGTACGTTGGGTTGGTTATTTGACAATAATTTTAGGGTGAGCGTAACTTTACGAAAAGACACTGCCAACTACCCTCTCCAGGTCACTTTTACACCCTCAAAAGTGACTGCCAGCGCAAAATTCAACAATAGTTGGCCAGGCGGCAAAACCGTTCCATTTGCTGGATTGACAGATGCACCATTCTTCTTCTTTGAAGTGCAAAGTTTCAACAACACATACTTTGTAAGCTGTATGAAATGACACAAACCTGACTATACTTTACCGTATAGTGCTATTTATAGTACCCCTATTTATCCCCGGGTACTATACATGGGGACTGATTTTTATTCTGAAGCGAGCAGTTATCAATACAAAACGTGTCAATATTACAGTATTTTGGTGGTAAACCTTGTTTGTATGAAGAAAAATACTAAATAATGCAATCATAGAGGTTCTGATGTAAGTAGAGAGCCAATTTTTCACAATTAGGTCGTAATTTTAGCACAGAACTTCGCATATTCTTGTTAGTTTCTGATAGAGCAGATGCCGGCACAGTTGGTGTAGTGGTTTAGGCCACATGGCCACTGTGCGCGACGTCGTGCGCTCATCCACTCGGCGGGGCAAGTTTCTTGCCGCAAAGAGTTGGTCGTCGGCATAAAGCTCCACCCAGGCCACCGAAAACTGGTTACAGCGAGTAGGTAAAATGGGAACCAACTGGATCTGCCGTTGCACCGAAAGCCGCTCCAAAAAGCATGCCGCGTTGGAGGGAAGATCAATGACGCCAGGAGCTGTCTGAGAAACCAGCAACAAGGCCTATACCGGTTTAGTGCCACTGGCCGGGCGGCCGTTTATGGGAGCTGACAGCACCATGACGTCACCACGCCAGGCACTCTCTTAGTACCTGGCGCCCAACAGCATGGCTTGAGTGGCTTGGCAGTGAAAGAAGGGCAAACGTCCGAGATGACGATAACAGGGGTAATGAAATGGACCGTGCAGGTCTGATCATAGGGCTGTACATCGTACAACCCCCCCGCCAGATCGGATCGGATCGGATCGGATAGAGCAGATTTTGTAAAGTGCCGAATACCCGGCGCCATATAGTACCCGGTACTATAGACAGCACTATTCGTTAGGAAATCAAGCCACTATAAGAAGTAAAATTACCGCATAAATCCTGCTAACTTTCAGCTGATTAGACCAAAAGGGCTTTCTAAAGGTAAAGCTACGAATGATTGATCGACCTTTGAACTATTTGGAAGGTCCCAATCAGTATTGTTTATTGCGGCAAAAACCCCGTTTACGATACCGCAATACCTAGAAAACAAAACAAACCAATTAGAATTGCCTAAACAAACCCAATTTACCAGCTTTAAAACAGTCAGGGAAATAACAACATACAGTATAGATAAAAAAAATTGTCCCATCGCTTTTTCCGCCTTCAATCAAACATTTCGTTCTCAGTCACTTCTTTAACGATTTGCCTCAAATTTTCAGCAAAAATTAACAACATGGTTGGCTAAATATTCTGCAAGTTTAGTGCCAAAATTCCGACTCATACTGGTTTTATGACCCGAAAACTAGGAATGAGGGTGGTCCACGCAAATTTAATTTTTTTCGGTAATACATGGAGTACAGGCCTGAAACTTGCAGGAATGATTGGTGTTGCTATTAGGCATAACATACTAAGCGGGCAGCCCTGTAGCTCAAAGGGCACTAAAATGGGGGAATTTCAAAAACATGACGAAATATGACTTTTCTTCGGAAAACCGGCAAAATGACGATTCTAAAGATTTTCAATTTTCAAAAAACGCTGCAGGGATGGTTACTATGGTGTGGAACAGAGCTTAAATATCAGGTTCATTTATTTGTCGAACTTCCTGCTACAATCTATGTTGATTAACAACAGATTCAGTGCGTTGATTCTAGAAGGTGCAGATTTCTTAACTATGGGATTTTCACTCATGTTTTTGAAATTCCCCCATTTTAGTGCCCTTTGAGCTACAGGGCTGCCCGCTTAGTATGTTATGCCCAATAGCAACACCAATCACTCCTGCAAGTTTCAGGACTGTACTCCTTGTATTACCGAAAAAAAATAAATTTGCGTGGACCACCCTCATTCCTAGTTTTCGGGTCACAAAACCAGTATGAGTCGGAATTTTGGCACTAAACTTGCAGATTATTTAGCCAACCATGTTGCTAATTTTTGCTGAAAATTTGAGCCAAATCGGTAAAGAAGTGACTTTGAACGAAACGGTTGAGTGAGGGCCGAAAAAGCGATGGGACAATTTTTTTTATCTATACTGTATATGGTATCAGTACACATATATGGAAACGGTACCATATATGGTACCGTTACACCTTCAAGTGGTACCATACAGGGATGTGAGGTGGGAAAAAAACACCGGAAAAAAACTGTTTTTTTCCGGAAAAAAACCGGTTTTTTTCCTAAGGGTCGGAAAAAAACATAAATCGCGGAAAAAAACTCAAGCTAAAAATAGCTAATTTACAAGACCAAATTTGGCATGAAAAAACAAAAATGCAAACTGCTGTAAGAAAATTTGCATATAGCGTTATTTATGGAACCTGTCAGGCACTGTTTCATGCCTGTTTCGTGATTTATATCTATGTAACACGTGTATTTCTGGTCTAACAAGACTGAGGAAGGCGCTAGAAAGCGTTAGGAATCATAAAACCAGCCTAGGATACTCAGAACTTGGGCTGGAGTTTTTTTCCGCGATTTAGGAAAAAAACCGGAAAAAAAACCGGAAAAAAACTGGAAAAAAACAGGCCGAGGTTTTTTCGGAAAAATATACAACCCTGGACCATATATGGTACCACTTCCTTATATGGTACTGGTACCATATATGGTACCGGTACCATATATGGTACCCCTTCGATCGAGGCCTCAGGTGGTACCATATATGGTACCGGTACCATATATGGAAACGGTACCATATATGGAACCGGTACCATATATGGTACCCCTTCGATCAAATCATAAGGGGTACCATATATGGTACCGGTACCATATATGGTACCCTTTCGATCGAGGCCTCAGGCATACATGTAACAGGGGGTCTGGGGGTCTGCCCCCCCCCACCCGACTTAGGCCAGACCCCCCCCCCCGGATAGGGACCCCCTGAGACCGAGACGATTTTTCCGACCCCCCCTCCGATTTTTCTGGCAAGCAATTTTTGAGCAAATTTTTGCGATTTTTTGCAATTTCAGACAAAAATCAGGCCCTCCCATGACAGGAAATAAATTTATGAGTTTTCGTGCTGGGACCCTAACCGGCAAGACTTGTTATCGGTAAGAAGTGCGCCAAATTCACTCAAGTACTGGCACCTTCTACTGAACCTAAATCGTCTTCAGCCTCCAGGCCACCTCTGCCATTTGCTCCCTTCCAGATCGTACCAGAACCACTTCGATCATCCAGCCTGCCACTCACGATTCGCATCTCATCCATCTTCGCCAAAGTACTATCCCGAGAATCGGCCGATTCGGAGTGGAAGAAGGTGAAGCTGCCGATTTTCCTTCATCTTACCATTGTTTAAGTCTTCTAGCTTCCATACTGCTTCGATATGCTCTCTCCTTCCAGACACACCACTTCCATCCACTTCAAATCGCCCCGCCGAAGTACTATCCCGAGAATCGGCCGATTCGGAGTGGAAGAAGGTGAAGCTGCCGATTTTCCTTCATCTTACCATTGTTTAAGTCTTCTAGCTTCCATACTGCTTCGATATGCTCTCTCCTTCCAGACACACCACTTCCATCCACTTCAAATCGCCCCGCCGAAGTACTGTCCCGAGAATCGGCCGATTCGGAGTGGAAGAAGGTGAAACTGCTGATTTTCCTTCATCATACCATTGTTTTAAGTCTTGTAGCTTCTGTACTCTCATATCCGGACTTTTCTTTAAGATACTTTTCATTTAACTATAAAAACGTCTATGTTAGGAAGCAGTGTTACAAAGTTATAAAATTTGCATCAGATATGCTTACTGCAGCATCCTATCCAATCGGGACCATCATATTCGGACTTAGCTAAACGAGAGCTTTTGATTGAGTACCTACATGCCTATGCTACGACGCCGCGTTAAAAAGTTAGAAAATTTGCATATTTTCAATTTGCATATTTTTGCAATTTTTGCATATTTTAACGCTGCGTCGTAACATAGGCATGTAGGTACTCAATCAAAAGCTCTCGTTTAGTTAAGTCTGAATATGATGGTCCCGACTGGATAGGATGCTGCAGTAAGCATATCTGATGCAAATTTTATAACTTTGTAACACTGCTTCCTAACATAGGCGTTTTTATAGTTAAATTAAAAGTATCTTAAAGAAAAGTCCGGATATGAGAGTACAGAAGCTACAAGACTTAAAACAATGGTAAGATGAAGGAAAATCGGCAGCTTCACCTTCTTCCACTCCGAATCGGCCGATTCTCGGGATAGTACTTCGGCGAAGATGGATGAGATGCGAATCGTGAGTGGCGGGCTGGATGATCGAAGTGGTTCTGGTACGATCTGGAAGGGAGCAAATGGCAGAGGTGGCCTGGGGCTGAAGACGATTTAGGTTCAGTAGAAGGTGCCAGTACTTGAGTGATTTGAATTTGGCGCACTTCTTACCGATAACAAGTCTTCCCGGTTAGGGTCCCAGCACGAAAACTCATAAATTTATTTCCTGTCATGGGAGGGCCTGATTACCAAAATCGCCGGTAAAACAGCACTTTTTAGCTGTATTTCAGCCCAAATTAGCGATTTTTGGCCCAAAAATTGCGATTTTTTTCCATTTTTGAGCGTTTTTTAGTGCCGGACCCCCTCCCAAAATTTTGGCTCAGCCCCCCCCCCCGGCCGGCTCCAGACCCCGCAACTCCCCTCCCCCGTTCGGCTGATGACTTGTTACAGGTATGGCCTGAGGTGGTACCATATGGTACCACCTGAGGCCTCGATCGAAAGGGTACGAAAGGGTACCGTTCCCATATATGGTACCGTTTCCATATATGGCACCGTTTCCATATACGGTACCGGTACCATATATGGTACCACCTGAGGCCTCGATCGAAAGGGTACCATATATGGTACCGTTTCCATATATGGTACCACCTGAGGCCTCGATCGAAAGAGTACCATATATGGCACCGGTACCATATATGGTACCGTTTCCATATATGGTACCGGTACCATATATGGTACCACCTGAGGCCTTGATCGAAGGGGTACCATATATGTACCGGTACCATATATGGTATCAGTACCATATAAGGAAGTGGTACCATATATGGTACCACTTGAAGGTGTACCGGTACCATATATGGTACCGTTTCCATATATGAGTACTGATACCATATATGTTGTTATTTCCCTGACTGTAAAAGGTCCATTTAAGATTGTGCATGAAGGAAAAACCGTGGTTACTCATGAGCATCACCCACAGTTGCCACCTCAAATGATAGATCACATCCGCATCTACCCTCAAAACATGCTCATTATTTCTGCACTAACCTTGGACGGAGTTTACAAAGTAAATTGATTTAGCAAGTGAGCCTGTTACATGTATGAGTGCACTAATTTCAGGGTCCCTACGCAAGTTGCATTGGGGTATCGGGTACTCCGAAATACCGGAACCCAGCCGAGTCAAACGTGACAGGCTGGGTGTGGCCCCTGCCTCGCGGCCGGACGCAACCGATTGACCCGAATCTGTGGGATAAATCGGCAAACCAACCGGACAACTTGAAAGGGAACGAAGACTGCTTGTGCATCAACGGTCAAACTCTCAAACTGCACGACATTCCCTGCTTGGCTCCGGTCCCAAAGCTCTGCAAATACCGTAAACTACGTATTGTGTAGATACTTTAGAGTGCGAAAACAACACAAAAACCTTTACTGCGTAAAGCTAAAATTTTCAATCTTTGGATACCACATAGCTCACTGAATTCATCGCAGTGTACTGTTTTCTTTCAGGAAACCCCACAAAGATAGTTTTGGCTTACAAATTGGTGGCAGAAGGCAAGAAATGTGCCAATAGCGCTGTGATTTCTGAGCATAGGGTCAAAACTGATGTAGACTGTGGCAAGGTGTGTCGGCAAACTCAAAACTGCAGAGGATTTAGTTTCAGCCGAAGCACTAAGCGCTGTTTGCTTTGCAGTTTTGACAGCTTGACTACTGTTAGTCCTCCGGAAGAGGACGCATCCTTTGTTTTCTACGATGGGTATTGATTGATCTACGCTCTGCAACCGTTCTAATCAATTATTTGTACTCTCGTACCTTTGCTCTAGGACTCCTTTTACCTAAAATTCAACAACAAGCTATCATCTTCTTTCTTGAACGGTTTGTTTTGTTAACCAAGTTTTGTACCACTCGACGCGTTCTGTTTGGGGTATCAATCAGAATTAGACAGGATATAAAGTTTCTGACAAAAGGTTTTTGTATATAAATTGAAGCCTTCAGGCGAAGAAATGCCTCAGTCCACTTTTTGAAAAAATTGACTTCTACTCGACAGCACAATCCCCTAACTTTAATAGACATGTTCAATACAAATTATTTCATCTGAAAACGTTCTATGTAATAAGGTTTTAACAGTGCTCGAAATTCAGTTGAAGAAAAACTTTAGTCCGTCCAAGTCAAGAGCCTCAATATTCATACCCAAAATTAAAACTTTGG
The DNA here is from genome assembly GCA_030248155.1 of Sabatieria punctata. Lineage (NCBI taxonomy): Eukaryota > Metazoa > Nematoda > Chromadorea > Araeolaimida > Comesomatidae > Sabatieria > Sabatieria punctata. The sequence goes on from JASANB010001716.1 coordinate 17,590, forward strand.
CCTAGATAACTGAAAGTTGTTGATACACTAATACATATTATTGACGAGTTCTCAAACGCCTGAAAAGGAATCTCAGATTTGATGCTTCAATTTGAAGATTAAGATACAGCAAGCGGGCTGCTTATAACTATAGGATCAAAATTTCGAATTTGATGTTCTAGCTTACTAATCTGAATTTAGACTTAAAAATCCGGGGGTTTAGAGTACTTTTAGGAACTCGTTTGAGGAACCGTTTGACCTACAATCAAGTGAATCTATTTTTGAAATCCCCATCGCGTCTAGATTCCGAATCACTGAAAAATCGCATTCAGCTCAGCTACAAGAAAAACCTGATTTTTTCGTTGCGCTAATTAGCATTATCAGGGAGCGTTGCGCGGATTAGTAGAGACCGCAGTACAGAGCTCGGGCCTCTCATTGGTGATGAGGAGACCCAAAGCGCTCCGATTCACTCATAAGGAGTTATTCACAAATAACTCAAAATTCGTTTATTTTTGAAATATTCAAAGTAGTTCTTTCGTGAATATCATCTATACGTTCTGCTGGCTGGCACATTTCAAAGTTTGATTGGGCAGTGATCAAGTTTGAGTGGCGGTGTGTTCATGAAATTTACAGGAATCCTCCAAACTTTCGTAGTAATTTCGTCGAGTTCATTCTGTTGCAATCTGCTTTCGTTGCATAGTTTCCCGTTTTCTTCTGTAGCTCTCTTTAGATCACACAAAACACGTTGCTTGCATTTTTCGTCGCATGCACCTACTGAAGGCAAACGGAACCGATAACTGAAAAAAGATGTAAACGTCTTCAAAAGATCAACTACAATTATTTAAAAAATACCGCCGATAGATGTCCACTAATTCACTATCCTTAGCGATTCTTGCAACCAAATCGTTCCAGTCCTTAGGCAGTAGCGAGCTCAAATTGTATGCTTTCTAAAAATAGAACAAAATCGAACAAAATAGGACGGACGTGAAAGGAGAGTGGAGCTTGAAAACGAACAAAATGTGACAAACGTGTTTTTTCATGCTTGCATAAAAGTTTTGGAAACCAAAAATCTAACAAAGCTTTCAAAAACGAACAAAATAGTACAACAAACATACTCTAGCGCTGTATTCAAATTTCCACTGTGGAGAATCAACAAGATTGCTCTCATTTACATCCATGTACCAGGTTTCGTGGTCCAGCACAGTCTGCAGCGGAACCTGATAGCCAATGAAAGCTAATAGCCAATCAAACCCATGTAGAGTTTTTGTAGTTTCCGTCAAGTTGGTAGATTCTGTAAGCTGGCTGCAAAGTCCCTTGCGAAATGTAGGTGGTAAGGCTGGGACAGACATAAGCAAGACCAGTGGGTCTTTTAGAAGAGTCAGCATCTTCGTAATACAGTTTGAAACTATCGAAATGGGTGTGTCCGAAAAATTGTCCTCTTATTGTATTTTCAAATCTGGAATACCGCGTTTTTCTTGCTTCCTTTATAACCTTCTACACAACCTGTTAACGATGTTGTAGTAATTATTGGCGAATGCGCTAAGTCCACCATTTCCTGGTATGTGTCCGATAATGTGAACCTATGAGAGACTAAAATTAAACGCAAACCATTTCTTTGCTAATTCACTTTGTCGCCCGCTTTTTCTGCCTCCAGTAGTTGTTCTGTTAGCCATGTCAAAGTTCCATCTGGATCGGTTTGATTGAGAAGAAGCCAGCTAAATTTGCATAATACAACTCACTGTGTAGATAATAATATAAAAGAGAACTTACAAATTCAATTTATAGCCGTACTGCGTGTTAATGCTTATAATTCGAAACCCTGGAAAAGGCCGTACAACGTAAGATGCTCGCCTAAAATATTTGTACACTTTCGTCTGAAAAGTGGACAACACAGGCAGGATAAGCAATGACTATGTACACGTGTACTGTCTGGCACTAACGCCGTTTATGGTACCGACCAACACCATATATATACGTAACGCTAGTTTGTCGATGCTGGGCGGACTTTTCTAAATGACGCAAGACCGACAATTCGGCGCCAATCACTGCGCCGTACAACGCCAAGTAGCAAATAACAGTCAGACGACGATTCTTACGAAGTTGTAATGCAAAGCTCAAGCTTGTAACCTTCACGACATGGTAAATTTGTGTTTAATAGATGTTTTTACCGGCTAAAATAGCTTTGGGCCCTTGATGTGTATAAAGTATGTAAGATCTTGGCAATGCTACATATAAGGTAGCCCGCATAGTCAATGGAAGCGTTTCTTAACCTACGTCATCGACTAGAAGTTATTTAAGAACATTGTGAAATAGGCTCAACCACAGTCGTAATCCCGTTACATCGCTGGTTTAGATCGGCGTTCTTGCAGGCAAGTTAGAAACTGTTTTAACGCACGCTTAACAGTAGCACGGCCGGCTATCAGTTTATAACAGAATCTTGGCAGTCGCACATGTACTGGTTCTCGCAAACACCACAGTTAATGTAGCAGCAGTAGATCTAGAAGTAAACAAACGGTATATGTTATAACGGTGTCAAAGAAACCCTTTTTAAATAGAAATAAATGGTGTTAGAATTTATTTCTATTTAAAATTCAAAAATTTTCAACCTCATTAACTCCCGATATTTTCGATGTCTTGAGTAAGACCCCCCTTAAAGAACTACGACGTTTTTGGCTTAACCCCCGGGGCTAAACTTGCTACTCTATGTTCAGTATCGGAAAACTACTGTACATTCAGGACGATTCAGGGGGCTAAGCTAATAAATATAAGTTAGCTATATGTACATACCTATGTATTCACTGTAGATTGCAGCTAGCGAGTAAGTTTACCTACCTAAAATCTGACAACACCTAAGCATCTCAGCAGACTAAATACTGTCTGACGCGATTAGCAGCATAGTTGGTTAGAGCCAGAGATAAACAAACGTCTCTCAGCAAACCCAAACCACAGGTCAACGCAGAATCTAACCTTACCTATTGAAGAGTTTGATAGTTTGAGTGAGTGTTTGTAGTATTGTCCTAACCCGACACTCTCCAGCTGGTTCCACACGAGGGCAGGACAGAAGAAACCGAGGGAAGAGAAGAAAAGGTGGTGATTTTGGTGATTTCGCAAGGTGTAGAAAGTAGAAATAAAACAATGGTCGACCGACAGCAAAACAAGTAGAAAAAGTCGTAGATAGTTGCGAAAGAAGAAAGGTAGGTAGGAGAAAATGGAAAGAAAAACCGGGTTGACGAAGGTTGTTGACGACGCTCTTTGTACCGACCAATAAACACGTTATTGGTGAGCCGGACGGAAGGTAGGACGACCTGGGAACCACCCGAGCCACACTGAGGCAATCGGCGTAGGACGCAGCAAGACCACACTTCAGGTGGTTAGGAAGGCGAAGGCAGCTCACTTCAGGAGGCGGCCGAGGCCTTGTCGTACCAAAACAGTGGCTACACACGGTTATTTTACTGAGACAACCAGCCACAAGACACTAACAACCAACGTGAAGAAATCAGACAGGCTTAGGGCCCGCCAGACAGACGTAGAATGTTCTAGAAGCTAGTCAGTCAATATCGCTAACCAGTCACTGGCCTTCGTTCTTGCCGACGCTCCTCCCCTCTGCTCTGATTGGTCAAACGAACCGCCCAAACGGCTGCCAAACTCCGCCTGTCACAAGACAGGGCATAGATCGGGTCTTGCCACGCACGCCTGCATCGCACGCACGGAGGTGGCGGGAACTTGAAACTAGGGGATCTGTACAGTATCGTGCTATCGAGTGGTTGTGTGCGTGCGTCCGAGAGTGTGTTGTTGTGTTGTAAACCAAATCTACTAGTAAAGACCTCCACTTCTCTTCATTGGTGCCGAGACCCGGGAACACTATCTACGTACTCTACTTGCGTTGCGCTGCGCACACCTGTTCCTACCTACTTACTACTAAGAATGTATAAGGGAAGAATGTTCCACTGCGTGGCCGGCCGCTGGCAGAGCGTGGCCATGCGCTGCAACAAAATTTCGGGAGGGTGACCGTTCGGTCCCGAAAAACTCTTAGGCGCCGTATTGCAATCGAACCAACAGCGATTTCTTTTTTCTCGGAGTGGTGGATGGACGCAAATCATTATTAATGAAGTGGTTCTACTTAATCAGTTGAAAGCTACGTATAGCCTTTTCTGATTTTAGATCTGAGTTACATGCTTGTAAAGTCAACCAAAGTAGAAAAGAAGCAAGCAAGGAAAATGCACAAAATTTTGGTTATGTGTATGTTTTATGCGTTAGTTTGGTCATCAGTAACGCATGCCAGTACCTATATACTAGTAGAGCTAGTATGTTAAATACATGTTTCTATGAGTTGTTCAGCCGGATATCAGCTGATAATTTCAGAAAGAACTCTGCTGAATTTGTTAAAAACTCTCGCGAGCGGCCAAAATTGGGTTCGCTTGCAATACGGCGCCTAAGAGTTTTTCGGGAGGGGGACCGAAATTTGGTCACCCTCCCGAGATTTTGTTGCAGCGCATGGCCACGCTGCTGCAAGCGGCCGGCCGCGCAGTGGAACATTCTTCCCTTATACATCATATTATTGCTACTAGGTACACACATACCTACCTACAGCGCCATGTCTTTTATTTAGTCGTCCATAATGCCAACTAGCTAAACCAATCTACCTTATCAAACAGAAAAGCCATATAAAGTATTTTGTTTTTATTATACATCAAAAAATAAAAAAACAACCTTATAATTGCACTTTCAGAAATAAAATTCAAATTTAATTATCAGTTACCGTAGTTTTTGCGTTTGATGTTCACGAAAGGCTTGTTTTACTCGGTATACGGTACGCCCAGCATCGACAAACTAGCGTTACGTCCATATATATGGCGCCGGTACCAAATATAATGGTGTCGGTACCATAAACCGGGTTAAGTTCCTACCTGTTGTACACTTTCTTTCGACACAAAAAAGTGTAAGTGAACAAAATTTGACAAGAAAGAGCTAGACACTCTTTCGACACACAAATTGAACAAAATAGGACAAGCAGTAACACACCACACAGTCGACAGAAAAATTGAACAAAATAGGACAACCAGTAACACACCACACAGTCGATAGAAAAACTGAACAAAATAGGACAAGCAGTAAACACACCACACAGTCAACATAAAAATTGAACAAAATAGGACAAGCAGTAACACACCACACAGTCGACAGAAAAACTGAACAAAATAGGACAAGCAGTAACACACCACACAGTCGATAGAAAATTGAACAAAATAGGACACGCACCACTTTATCTCCGGAATTGTCTTGTCGGGGAGCCAATTGCTCCAAAGTGATGCCAAAGTGTCGTACAACCAGGCATTGCTGAATCTATCTGGCACGTAGTGAGGTGGGAAGCTATTGATCGGTACCCCCTCGTGATTTCCCACGGCCCAGTAGACCGGTATTCCCGGGAAATACTTGAGAAACATGTGCGTCAGATTTCTGAGCAGCCAGAGGTGCTCTTTTCTGGTGTATTCCCAGTTGGCGTGAGAGGCCAAATCTCCAGTCCAATAAATCATGTCAAACTGAAAGAAATTTGCTGACTTTTTTTTAGAGTGTCATGCGGTATTGGGGTGTTTTACTTTCCAGCTTGGGATTGGGTATTGCGGTTTGTTCTAATTGGTTGATAACACACCTTTTTAGACTTTGAAAGGCTTGAGAGCGTTTTTTCCACGGTCCACATTGGTAGGTCACAAGCTCCCAAAGTAGCCCATTTTCCGGCCGGGTATTTGACAGTTTCTAACACAGCAATACTATACAACAAAAATTTGCATAGAGCATGAACACACTGTTATTTTGCTCAGTTGAATTTTCCCTGCAACAGATCGGATCACCACACAAAGCTTCAGAGCCGATTTTGTATTTTAGATCAATGTGAATATCGGCTAAATGTAGGACTCGCAATGTAGGGGTAGTCCCGGGCTAAAAAAAAATCAATTGATTATATCTTAATTTTATTTTACAGGGTATGATTTACTTTTGGCTGCACAATTTCCTCAACAGGAGGTTTATTTCCAGAAATAGGAATGGTCCAATTAGCTTGAGCTAATGGATTATATGGAACACCACCACAGCCATTCAGAAGTAGACCGCAGATTTGGCGCGGCTCCAAAATTAGTTGACCTATCAGGTAAGCAACTTCGTCCTAAAATGGCGAAATCCATTTTTATTTTTTAATTTAAAAATCTTGTGACCGACCTTCAAATCAGCTATCAGCATGCGACAAATAAGGTGATCCACGATTTTTAAAAATATGCAAATTTCAGTGACTAGCTCAGCGATGCATTCCTCAGTAATGTCACTGTTCCAGAGGATGTGCAGTGAGTCAACGAATAATTTGCATACAAAACACTCCACTTGGCTTGCAGCTGATTTCTTGTGTGTTGATGTAAAGCTGATAAATTGCTCAGTGGAATTCTTGGACATTTCAGTCAGCGAATGTGCAATTTTAGCTAAATTTGTGCTTGATTTTCAAAAATCTTCGCTCCAGACTCATACGTACAAGTAAGTAAACACAAACAGGTCAGCATATCTGTGATAAAACTTTGTATCTATGCGAAACGGATAAAATACTTACTAAGAGGAGCAGCCGAGGTTTGCAATAGGATGGCAAAGAAAAGTGGGAACAAAAAAGTAAATCGAGGAAAACCAAGGGTCTGCATTTGATTTGAGCAAGAGAACCTTCTTTAAAAGCTAAAAAAAGCTTCTTTTTCGTTATCAGTACCCAGTCTGAAGCGTAAAAAACAGTCTGGGGTGATAATCCTGAATTGTTCTTTAGTCATCTCTTCTAAACTGATTGCAAGCTTAGTCAACAGAACAGTTATCTTATACAAGGAACAGCCTTTTCCTTTTTGGGATGACTAGCATCCTTTCTGGAGTTTGCCGACAAACGATGAAGAAATAGGTAGAAAGAAAGTTCGCTTTAGATTAATAAGACCCAGAAATGTAACCAAATATTTAAATAATTTTTGCCATATTCAGAATCCACTCGGTTTCTGTTTTGTTAAAATATTTTTCGATTATCCTATCTATAGCCGTTCGTTTCTATCTAGCTACCGCAGTTGACATAGTCTTTAGGTTTTTCAACACGAAAGCATAGGCCTAATTATACTACGGTAAACAATTTACAGAGATGGAAGTGAGTGGGGCCATTTTCTTATGTTTGGGATGTGAGGTGTAGAGTAATAAAAACAGCCTAAGATCGTAGTTCTTTAAAGTCTTCAACAATTTTTATGCTAAACATCAGTGTTTTTTTCATTTTGGTGCTAAAAGCAGGAAAATACCCCTATTTCGGGCTCCGATACTGCTAAAACTTGCAGTTTTACATTCAATTTTTGCTATTTTCTGTTCTTAACTTGTCATAAGCCATCATTTAGTCTGAGACTGAGTCTTAGAATTTTGAGTCTAAGCCCTTCTTCAGTGTCTAGTTTGTGTCGTTGGTTGGACTTGCATTCGTAGCACAATTGGCAGTGCGCCATATACATGCCGGGGCGGGACCACACACTACTATACCTTGTACAGGCTAAGCTAGGTTTCCCTGGCGAATTGCGAGGGAAGCAGCGTGCATTTCGTTTATGCATGTCGCACTGATGCTCCGATTTTGATACATCGACACTACCCCCACCAATTTGGAAGTTAACAGCTACTATTCAGCACTGTGATCAAGTTTTAAGCTTCGACATTGATCGGGATTAGGCTTAGGATGAACTTAAACATACTTTTAGGATCTATCTTAGCCTCAGCTTAATCAGTTAGGTTTTCGCTAATGTGCGGGGATAGTGTCCCACAATTGCCACTATTTAGCGAAAAACAGCAGCGCCGCTACGCCACTTCCATTCCATCTCTGAAAATTGGCTACCGTAGTTTAGAAGATAGATGTTTTCGTGTTGAAAAACCAAAGACTATGTCGAGTACGGTAGCTAGAAACGAACGGATCTAAGAGAATCGAAAATTTTTAACAAAGCAGAAACCGAGTGGATTGTGAATGGCCTATACACCGATTGTCTTGTCCCCTATTTCACCGTCCCGTGTTCTTCTTATTATCCTCGCTTTTGGTAATCACTCTACCCCCTCTGTGCCCGATTCATTCATCGATTTCTTTCGGTCCATGTATGGTGGCATGGCAAACATCAGTTATTTTTATCAGTGACCAAGTAGTTTTGTCTTTAGTCTTTTGGCTAATTTCGCCAGAGCACCAGTTTGAAACAAAACAATGTCGTTTCGACACAAAAATACATTTATTCCAGTGGTACGTACAACTCATTCATTTCTTCACAGAAATACAATCTCAGAACATTCCACTCACTCGTACAAGTATATAGAATTGTGTTCAAACAGAAATTCTGTGTCGAAATCTGAATCGCTCAAACCTGACTCTGTGTCATCTGAGTCCGTCCGAATCGGGGAGACCGGAAATGAGAACAGGAGCTATTCTACACTCAGGTATGCGGTCTATTTTCCAGAAATCCTCCTCCACACTCACTGTGTGTTCGCACCTGCGCTCATAGAATTTAGCCAGGATTTCGCTTAGAACAATGTGTGCTTGGCTTGGCCAATAACGAACGACAATTTTTCTTCTGTGTTTCTTTTGCGTACGTGGCGTTTCAAAACGCTCCAGAGGTTTTCTATGGGGTTTAGCATACAATGGAAGGAGGGAGGGAGGCGAAGGATGCTGAAGCCGTTAGAAGTAGCCAGTCGTCCACGATGTGCGTTTGAAAGCATGTCCACATTTGCCCATAAAGACGGTGGGTTTGCGGCTGTCAGCGGAGATAGAAATGTGGTGTGCAGTCAGCCACTCTAGCAGTTTGGCTTTTGTCCAACTCTAAACGGGGTGTGAAACTGACTGACGGCCGTGGTAGGGCCAGTGTGGTGCACTTTTTATCTAGGTAACTAGGTAACTAGGTATACCTAGTATTACCTAGTTAATATTCGGGAAAAGTACCTAGATTTACTTTACCTAGTTGCTGGTTACTCTATTTTACCTAGTTAAACTTTACCTAGTTTTAGATCCACATAACTAGGTACTTCTAGGTAGAACAAGTTTACCTAGTTTGATATTTTCAGTTTTACGTTGATCTTTCAGTCAGCAAACCTTCAAATTTCCGGCTAACCCACAATTACAGTGGCCCAGAGAATGAATTTCTGACTTATTTGATCAATAAAATACAAATATTTACTTGAAATGTGTCAAATTTCGTAAATTTTAACTCCACTAACTTCATTGTTGTTCTATTGAACCAAAAATAATATTTTGACTTGATTTCGAGCGTTTTAGGTTTACCTAGTATTACCTAGTTTTTCTGGGCTTTACCTAGTATTACTTTACCTAGTTTCTTATCTGAGAACTTTACCTAGTATTACTTTACCTAGTTTTTTAGGTGACAACTTTACCTAGTATTACTTTACCTACTTTCACATTTTCAAAATGCACCACACTGGGTAGGGCGCGTTGTCGATTACCATCACTGCATCCGGGGGATGTTAGGTTTCAGCTTTTCCTCGCACCACTTCTCAAAGTACTCCCCGCCCATATGCTTGTGATAGTCGGCGTCAGAACCGATGATCTTTGACCGGAAGATCTCCACTGAATTCGGCACTAGCCCACTTTGGTCATCGCTGCAGTCACAATCGTCCATATGGCGCGCCTAAGCCCAGTGTTAGCCCAGAGCCGGGCAGTTTAGCAGAGATGGATCTTCTTCGACTGCCAGATCAGTCCAGCACTTATCAGTGACCGTTTTACTGGTCAGCCAAGCCTCATAGTTCGAATGTTTTCAGAAGCCTTCAGAGTTCAGAACCATATTTTAGCCTTAAAATGGTGAGGTGAAAATTCTGTCTCTACATACCACTTGCGTCATTTGGGTAAGCCAAGATCGATTTTGATAAAAGTTAACAATCTGGGGCCTTGGCCGGCCAAATCGATAATTTGTCAGGCCGACCAGCAGAATTTGGCACGCTCCAAAGCAGTGTTGCCAAGTCTGAAGGCAAGAAAACCTCTAAATTGCAAAGAAAAATCCCCCAGAAACCCTATAAAAACCACAAAAATCCCTTAAACTGCCCCGCATCCAAGCTTGGAGCTGGGTTCCCCAACTGGTAACATTCCCCCAACTCCTAAAAAATTCTCAAATTCATCCAGATTTGTACCCCTAAATTGCCACAAAATTCGCACAAATATAAGAGAATTTCCCGCTATCTAGCAACCCTGCTCCTAAGGGTCTGTTAAAAGTACCCCTAGCTACTATGTAGAGACGCATCTGTATAGGGCCGGCCACTGAGGGATCCAGAATGTTACGTAAAATTTGCCCAAGAATCATCGATGAAAGGCGTCCGAGACCCCATATTTTTAGGGACCCCTAAAAGTCAGTTAAGCCCTGAAAACTTCCACCAATATTATACTTACACCGATGTCTATATTGAACTCAGCAGTTTCAAGGAAGGCACGCGCCGCACCCCCCAAGTGCACAAGAATATGCACTTGTAGGTAGGGTTCCGAAGCCCACCTTTCCGCCAGAGTTTCTGGATCTCCGAGCACGTACGTAATCTTGCACAAACCGATGTTCATCACTGCAAAGCCGACATCACTGGTACGGTACGTTTTCTTCTTAAGCTGAAAAACGAATAGGTTGAAAGCAGTAGAAAAAGAACAAAATAGGCAGTTGCTACCTGAGCTAACTCTTCTTAGTTCTTTCTTTCTTTCAATAACAGCGTAGTTCTGGTTCAGATCTACTGGCTAGGCTAGAAAAAGTGAGAAAAAAGAAGGCAGCAATTTCAACCAACAGCCCCAAACAAGAGCGAATGCTAAAAATGGATTTTTTTGCTCAGATCCAGGAAAATCGTGTCTCCAGTTACTCGCCCAGACTGCATCGCTAGTCGACCTTTATGCAAATTTTTCTTACATGAAACAGTTTTCTTGACAATTTTGTTAATCGAGTTCCTCTTTTCTTTTTGATTCTACAAAAGACATGCCTTTCAGAGATATCTATTCGCCAGAAATAAAAATTAAACGGAAATTTGGCTTTTTTGGCTTAGGCTCCAGCTTTTTGCAATCTAGCCGTTCGAAAAAATATTTCTTGAATCTGGACCTAAATTGATAATTGCGAAGATCAGAGTATTAATCAAAAACATGTAACCGACGTCTTCTGATGGTTTCCATTCCACCCGGCGCCCCGTGAAATATTTCCGTAGCCCGTCAGATTAAGGTTTCAAAATGAGCTGCGTCTTTATAAAAGGGAGTGAGTTAGAGTTTTATTTAGTCCGGCGTGTGGTTTACAGGCCTGTTACCTTCAACACGTCTTTGCTCACATAAGTGATGGATCAACCACTGTCCACTAGCACCGTGATGCGACCACGGTGTTAGCCACCTTAGCTGACAAGTTCATCTGACCTAGTAGGTCGGACTAAAATTTTCTCTTTTGCTGTCTCAGCTTCTCACTCAGACGTTTAGCCAAGATGCATTTCCTAGTTTTTCATGAAACTGTAAACTCTCCAACGTTGTTTCAAAAGGGAATTTTCGCTACTGCAGAAGCGGAAAATATATTTTCCTGAACTTCTTAAGAGTCAGTCTCTGATTCGATCGAGTCTTGGTATGTCAAGTTGAAAATCGAACTTTTGCGTAGAGACCTGTGCGTTGGTGTATTAAGAGGCATTCATGAGTTATGTTAAACCTGCAAAGGGTTTATGGATTTGACGCTCCATTCCCGAGATACAAGCCGCCAAAAATCGGCCCGCTTAACTATGGGACCAAAATTCTCAACTCGAATTTCTTTTGTACCAATAAGAGTTGGGACTAAAAAATTGGGGATTTTAGGTAACTTTTTGAGTAGTTTAAGAATTTTTTGTCCAAAATTACTTTTGAGTAAAAATATTTTTTGCGACCACCTTTGGCCGGCCCTAGCTCGTCTGGAACCCCCCCTACACAGTTTTTTTTATTTCAGGATTTTGTAGCGCTATCAATTTGCCAGACTATGGTGTAAAGCATTTTGGGCTGCGACCCGACATTCGTGAGATATTCGCATCCGAATGGCCAAAACCATGCAGAATTTGCTAGTTTTGCAGTACACAAAGCTATGATGCCGGATTACTTTCATTATAATAAGAGTTGGGACTATAAAATTGGGAATTTTAGGTAACTTTTTGAGTAGTTTAAGAATTTTTGGTCCAAAATTATTTTTGAGCAAAAATTTTTTTTGCGACCACCTTTGGCCGGCCCTAGCTCGTCTGGAACCCCCCTACACAGTCTTTTTTATTTCAGAATTTTGTAGCGCTATCAATTTGCCAGACTTTGGTGTAAGGCATTTTGGGCTGCGACCCGACATTCGTCAGATATTCGCCTCCGAATGGCCAAAACCGTGCAGAATTTGCTAGTTTTGCAGCACACAAAGCTATGATGCCGGATTACTTTTATTATAATAAGAGTTGGGACTAAAAAATTGGGGATTTTAGGTAACTTTTTGAGTAGTTTAAGAATTTTTGGTCCAAAATTATTTTTGAGCAAAAAATTTTTTGCGACCACTTTTGGCCAGCCCTAGCTCGTCTGGAACCCCCCCTACACAGGTTTTTTATTTCAGAATTTTGTAGCGCTATCAATTTGCCAGACTTTGGTGTAAAGCATTTTGGGCTGCGACCCGACATTCGTGAGATATTCGCCTCCAAATGGCCAAAACCGTAGCTTTGTGTACTGCAAATAGGGATGGGCAACGTAAATTAAAATCGGTAATTTACGTACGCGTTATTTCTGTTTTGCCAGATTTTAATTTCCGTATTTGTAACGTGTTACAGAAATTAAAACGGCTAATTTCTTGCTGTAACGCGTCACGTAAATTAATTTCCGTAACGTCGTAACGAATATGATTCCAGCCATACGTAAATTAATTTCGTTTTTCTTCAAAAATCGCTAGTATGTAGGTCGTAGCAATCGAAAATCGCGGAAAAGATCATAAAATGAACTGTATGCAATGCAAATTTTAATTCTGTGTTTGTTCGATTGGAATTGCATTCGTATTTTTGAAATCTAACTTCACACCAAAAGGAAGGAACGAAATGTGGGTATGTTTTTTGGCTGAATTACTGTAGCTGCTGAGGGTTTTATAACTGCGCAGCAACTAGCCAGCCGACTACGTACGTACTACAAGACTGTAGTCTACCTACCGCACACTGACGATTAAACGTATGACAGTACTTATGTATAAGATTAGTAGTAAAGAAAACTATGTAACTTCACTTCTCTGTTTGAATGCATTTTAAATGTACAACATACTGTTGTCAAGTCCGACTGAACCTGGATCTATTAATAGGCTTTCAACCTGAAATTTATGGACTTCAACCTGAACCATAACGTATTATATTTCAGCCGGAGTTGAACCTGTTCCGTTTTATTGGACTTTCTCAACAGGTTCAAATCTAAAGTGCAATTTTTAGGCAAACTGTGTAAAATTTTTGGTTGGATTGCACAAAATTTTGAAGATTTCATGTTTTTATACCTATTTTCACTGCCTTATTATTACCTACTGAAACTGTCAGTAATCGAAAGTACACTGCCCTGTAAAGTCTGATCTATGTTTTTCACTACCAATAGAAAGGATTATAGCTCAGAAAAGTTGCAAGCAGCGCAAAATATCTACAGTTTTTGGAGATATCGGTGGACTTAAACCTGAACCTATTGTCCAGTTTTTTAGAAGATGGACTTGAACCTGAAATTTCGATGTTGGCTTTGACTTGAACCTGAACCTATTTTTCAGCCCTGAACTTTCCAACAGTAGTACAACACCTACACATGAATTTATAGTTGCCTGGCTTTTCTGCCTATTTTCTTATACAGGGAGATAACATATTGACAAATTCAAGCCTTCAAAAACGTATCTATACGATATTCCGACCGTAAAATTGACCGAAATTAACCGGTTTAGCAGTTCGAAGAGTGGGATTGGGCTTCTGTGAGACAAGGGCGAAAAATTTTCGAAAAATTAGCCTTAAAAGTCGCATTTAAGATTCAGTAGTAACCAAAAATATGTCTATAATACAACAAATCAATGCGGTGGGCTCAAGATTCAACAGAAAAATCTGTTTTGCGCTAGGAACGTAAATTAATTCACGTACGGAAATTAATTTACGTATTGCTAATTTTTAATTTTCGTATTCGTTTAATTTCCGTATCCGGATTTTTTTAATTACTGTAATTGTTAAGCGTAACGTAAATTAAAAATCGGCGCTTAATTTACGATACGCGTTACGAAAATTAATTTACGTGCCCATCCCTAACTGCAAAACTAGCAAATTCTGCACGGTTTTGGCCATTCGGAGGCGAATATCTCACGAATGTCGGGTCGCAGCCCAAAATGCTTTACACCAAAGTCTGGCAAATTGATAGCGCTACAAAATTCTGAAATAAAAAACTGTGTAGGGGGGTTCCAGATGAGCTAGGGCCGGCCAAAGGTGGTCGCCAAAAAAATTTTTACTCAAAAATAATTTTGGACCAAAAATTCTCAAACTACTCAAAAAGTTACCTAAAATTCCCAATTTTTTAGTCCCAACTCTTATTATAATAAAAGTAATCCGGCATCGTAGCTTTGTGTACTGCAAAACAAGCAAATTCTGCATGGTTTTGGCCATTCGGATGCGAATATCTCACGAATGTCGGGTTGCAGCCCAAAATGCTTTACACCATTGTCTGGCAAATTGATAGCGCTACAAAATCCTAAAATAAAAAAAACTGTGTAGGGGGGTTCCAGACGAGCTAGGGCCGGCCAAAGGTGGTCGCAAAAAATATTTTTACTCAAAAATAATTTTGGACAAAAAATTCTTAAACTACTCAAAAAGTTACCTAAAATCCCCAATTTTTTAGTCCCAACTCTTATTGGTACAAAAGAAATTCGAGTTGAGAATTTTGGTCCCATAGTTAAGCGGGCCGATTTTTGGCGGCTTGTATCTCGGGAATGGAGCGTCAAATCCATAAACCCTTTGAAGGTTTAACATAACTCATGAATGCCTCTTAATGCACCAACGCATAGGTCTCTACGCAAAAGTTCGATTTTCAACTTGACATAGGGATAAGGGCGGAGACTCGATCGAATCAGAGACTGACTCTTAAATCTGTCGGTTCACTTGTATAGATATTGGGCATTCGAGAGGGCAGAAGACATAGATTACATAGCAGTAAATAGTGTAGCACTTCGTTCGACCATTTTTAATGTACAACTTTTCGTATGTACAGGGTTCATAAATAAAAAACCAACCCAACAGATTTTTCGCTGTAGCAACCCCAAATCTGAACCCATTTGAATGAATCCTCTTTTTAAATGAAAGATAAATAAATTCTGGAAAGATTCATGAAGCCTTTATGAGAGTCGTTCTCTGGTCAGATCGCGTTTTGGTCCTTTGCCCTATTCAGACACAAAATTGAAACTTTGAACTAGAGAGCTGTAAGTTGGCACACTAATATATACAGTACTTATTGTTAGCTTATTTACGGCATGGAGCGATTGGCGCTTCTTCGTCTGCTCCGCCCCAGGGGCGGAGCCTTATATTGCCGTTTTTGCGCTAACCAGGTTTTAGCGATGGCCGATTTTTCGATTTGCACATAGCTGTGAAGAACAAGGGTCGATGTTCTCGCGAACTGACTCTTAAGATACTTTGCTTACTTACTAGATACTTTTTTTACTTTTACAACCATAAATCACAACCGATTTGAATTAATCCTTTTTAGAATGAAAGATTGATAAATATTTGAAAGATTGGTGCAATTTTGAGGTCTTGGGCCGGGTCTGGCCGCCCGGCACAAAATGGCAGCGCAGGTCTCTAGGTCTGGCCCACACGAAAGAGCCAGGCCCTTCAATCGGGGACCCCGAGACGATTTTTTTTCGCCCCTTCTGATGTTACTGGCAAATAATTTTTATAGCAAATTTTTTCGATTTTTAGAGTTTCAAACTCGAAAATTTCTAAAATTGCCTCTAAAAATAGATGCACTTTAGTTGTATTTGAGCGCAAATTAGCGACTTTTTGCAGTTTTTACGATTTTTTTAGTGTTTTTAGTACCCAAACCCCGTCACCATAAACCGATGTCGTCATTTTTGCACAGCCCTCAGGGACTAAAAATTGACTACTAACCATTAACTACAAACTGAAAAGCCTGAATGAAAGCTTGGACTACTAACCACTAACTTCAAACTAAAATTTGGTTAGGAACTAGGTCTAGGCATGATTGATGTTGCCGTTATTGCCTCGTCATAATATTTTACTGTTTGTAAAAAATCAACCCTAACTTTTGTTTCAGCATAGTAAAAAGCATAGCATAGTAGTTAGTTATAGTAAAATAATAACAGTACAGTATAATATAATATAATATAATATAATATAATATAATATAATATAATATAATATAATATAATATAATATAATATAATATAATATAATATAATATAATATAATATAATGCAATGTAATATAATATAATATAATATAATGCAATGTAATGTAACGTAATGTAATGTAATGCAATGTAATGTAATGTAACATAATATAATATAATATAATATAATATAATATAATATAATATAATATAATATAATTTTTTTATAATTTAATTTAATATGTAGTCGAACAAGAGACCATCAAAGTCCTTCTCGGATACTTTGGACTGAGTCGAGTCCCAAGCCAGCAAGGTGTCAATGGAGACAGCTTCCCTGTTCTTCGCGCTGGCCCAGTCAAGCAGCATCTTGATCGCGTAGGAGGTCTTACTTTCGTCCAGAATGGTGGCCGATGCAGTTTCGTCCATAGAAGCATTGCATACTGCAGGAAGGATCTTGAGCAGCTGAGACTGGAATTGGTGTCGTTGTACAGCAGCAAGGAAGATTTCCATCTGCTCTTTGTAGAGTTTGAGAAGTGTGTAATCGTTGGTCTTGCTGAGATCACCGATGGAACGGTCCAGCTCATTATGCTTCTCAATGCGGTCTTGAACATCGATCAGCAGCTCCAAGTTGATCTCACGGACAATTCGCTGAGCTTTTGAATCGAACTCTGACATGGGCAGTAGGTAGACGATAAGAAGAACTGCTGTTTTTGTTAGTGATGAGTGAGGGCAAGACTGCCGGCACAGATGGTGTAGTGGTTTAGGCCGCAAAGCCACTGTGCGCGATGTCATGCACTCATCCTCTTGGCGCGACAAGTTTCTTGCCGCAAAGAGTTGGTCATCAGCACAAACCTCAACCCAGGCCATCGAAAGTTGGTGACAGCGAGTAGGTAAAATTGGAACGGACTGGATCTGCCATTGCACCAAAGCGGCTCCAAAGCTCTCTGCTCGCATGCCACGTTGGAAGAGAAGATCAATGACGTCAGGAGTTGTCCATGGAAACTGACTAGGCCTGGAGGTCTCTCTCACACCAGGGCCGCACCAAGCGACGTTGGGAGCCAACATCACCATGATGTCAACGCGCCAGGCAGTCTCTTTGTACCTGGCGCCCAACAGCATAGCTAGAGTGGCCGGCCGTGATAGAAGGGAACCGTCCGAGATGACTAGCCATGGGGGTCTCGAAATGGACCACATAGGTCTGATCGGAGGGCTGTAAGGTCCCCTCGCACATCGTATCGGATCGAAGGGAAAGACTTTGTAGCTGTGGAGGGAGTCCAAGTTGGTAGGGTTGTGTTCAAGTGCAATGTCTCCCATGAATGTGCAGCTGGTACGACTGTAGTTGGTTTTCTGTTTTTCAGTCAGATTCAGTTTGGCAGATCCAGTTACACTACCTAAACCAACCTTGTTAGCAGGAATCAGTAGCTAGCGCAAAACTTTGAGAGTTTATTACGAAGCTGCTTGCAACACAAACCTTGTTTCCCAACAGGCATGCCCGGCTCATGCACATCTCTAGAACTACTAAATCTCGGACACAGCACAGAGGTGCCTTCAAACAGAGCAGTCTAAGCTCTAGAATGTAGCTGCTCTAAAATGTGCTGCCCATAAATAGCTCGGTGGTGATAAGAAACAGAGCTTTTAATCTGTGAGCTGTGCCAGCTGACTGCTATTTCTAAACTCCGATTAGCAGATTATAACGTCCGGATTCGCTGCAGCTGAGCGCTCACACCATTTACGGAACTTTCTACTTTATCCCTTACCAATTGGTGCACGCGGCAATCTTGCTTGCTGATCGCGTTTGCGATCAGCTTCGCACGGGTTCATCACGCAAAGCTCGATCAGCTTCGTAAAATTTACACCTCGATCAGCTTCGCATTTGTGCTGCCCGACTGGCGCAGCCATAACACATTTTCATCACGCATTTTGTGTCGGCTGCATTACCAGGCATTTAATGGCGCGGCCAGTAAAAAATGTGTGATGAAAAACCTGATCACGCAACCCCCCCGAAATTCTGGTCGACACGCAGCAGTTTCATCGGACAAATTTGTTCAGTTTCGCACGCGCGCGACCGTCACGCATTTTCCTGGCCAAAAATTCGAATTGGTTCATCGGATAATGCAAAAGTCTGTCATTTTTCAACTTTGAAGCCATATTTCTCAAAAACGCGGGCAGCTGGCTCGACGTACTTTATACCAAAAGGTAGGTAATTGATAGCGATACAATAACCTGAAATAAAAAGATATGAGTAGGGGGTTCCAGACAAGCTATGGGGCGCCAAAGGAGGCCGAAAAAAAATTTTTTTCCTCAGAAGTGAGATAGGATAGGACTATGTAATCGTAAAGTTGTCGAAAAGTTATGTAAAATCCACAATTTTCAACTTCAAACTCCAACTGGTAAGTTAGAAATGCGAGTTTGAAATTTTGGTCCCATAGTTAAGAGAGCCGATTTTCGCGGGCTTATATCTCGAGAGTGGAATTCGGTATTCCTTTGCATGGGTTAAACAACTCATCAAGGGGTATCAGCGCACCAACTTTCAACTTCCTGCGCCAAAGTTTCAATTTTGGGTCTGAACAATGAGACTCGATCGGTTCAGAGACTGACTCTTAATATAATTTGATCGAAGCACCCCTCATCACCAGAACCAGACCGGAATTCCGGTCGATCGCTACTTCGACCCATTGCCACCCATACGCGCGCCATTTATGGAGCTTCTACTGTAAATGTAACCAGGAAAGGAGACTATTGCAGAGAAGAGCTTATACAGTATTAGATTACATGACAGTAAGCAATCAAAAGGATACAAGTACAGTAAGTACACAGTAGTTGAAATGGTTCCACTCTAAACTGTCTCAACAATCAGTCGACGTTTGAGCGTTCGCAACCACAGTCTGAGGTCACTAACAGTGCACTTCGGTGCTAGGTCAGCTGCATGTATATTCCTCAAATGCGTATGGCACGCACTGTAGGCGGCGAAGGAGCGTCGGCAGATCTCACACTGGTAGGGTTTCAGTCCGTCCAAGTGTTGGTTGATCAGGTGGTTATCAATCGACGCATGGAGGCCGCCGAACTGGTGTTTGCAAGCGATGCAGTAGACACGTTTTCTTGTCTTCTGCCCGCCTTCCATGCTTTCACGGCCTTCCGGTCTAGCAACCTCGCTTTCCGTCTGCAGAAGAACCAGTCTATACTAATCTTTTGCACTGTTCGCGTTAGACATATAGATGCATACTACACAGTACAGGGTCCGCCAAAAAACAGCCCAGCAGATTTCTTGCTGTGGCAACCGCAAACCTCAACCGATTTGAATGAATCCTTTTTTAAATGAAAGATAAATAAATTCTTGAAAGATTGAAGTAACCTTTAATTAGATAGCATGTTTAGGTCTAAAACGATATTTGGCACCTTAAAATAGTGATTTTTAGCATTCTTACGAAAAAAAGTGCTAAAAACGCATTTCCAGGCGTTTTGGAGCTTTTTGAAATTTGGGAACCCCTCTGGGAGAAACACCCCTCGACCATACATGTAACAGGTCATCCGCCGATGGGGGGAGGGGGGGTTGGGGGGTCTGGCGCCGGCCGGGGGGGTCTGAGCCAAAATTTTGGGGGAGGGGGTGGGCACTAAAAAACGCTCAAAAAACGAGAAAAATCGCAATTTTTGGCCTAAAAATCGCCAAAAATCGCTAATTTGGGCTACAGCCAAATACAGCTAAAAAGTGCTGTTTTGCAGGCGATTTTGGCAACTTTTGTGTGTGAAAGTGTAAAAAATTGCAAAAATTTGCTCGAAAATTTACTTGACAGAAAAATCGGAGGGGGGGTCGGTGAAATCGTCTCGGGAGGGGGGTCCCATCCGGGGGGGCTGGCCTAAGTCGGGTAGGGGGCAGACCCCCCAGACCCCCCTGTTACATGTATGCCCTCGACCCTACCCCCTCCCCCAGGTCGGCCTGGAGCTGTTACATGATGGTACTTTAGTACCTTCTTCGTACAATACGTAATGTATGTCCATATATACAGTTTCGGCTACTTAGGCTTACCGATGGGTGGTTGTGGCTGTGTGGCCGATGGGTGGTTGTGGCTGTGTGGCCGATGGGTGGTTGTGGCTGTGTGGCCGATGGGTGGTTGTGGCTGTGTGGCCGATGGGTGGTTGTGGCTGTGTGGCCGATGGGTGGTTGTGGCTGTACGTATAGCTGTAGGCAATCAAATTAACAAATTTCATGTATTCGCCAATTTACAGGTCGAGCCTGGTAAAAGTACTCCATGTGACTTTGTTAGAAATGACTGTTTGTAGGCAGGGAATTGAACTAACACAGCGAATTTACAAAAGCACACTCTTCAATCTTTTTTTACATTTTTGATCAGCTAGCGGAATTGATGGAAATTTTGAGGCAGTGTGGTTAAGTACATGGACGTACAGTACGGTACAGATTGGTGCTAACTACAATAAAGGGGCCGTCCATAAGCTACCACGTTCAAGGAGAGGGTGGGGTAGTTGAACATCGGAAACCGTTTCAGTTGGTGGTGGTTGGCATCGAAAACGTCCACATGTTAGGTGCCTAGAAGCTTTTGTCTGCAATAGATTATTACAAGGAAAACTCGACCATGTTCATGTTTCCAACATTGAAAACGGTAGTTCACTGTGAAAACGTTTCTTTTTCATTTGCTTCTACAGTAATGTGTAAACGTTATTGTATACATTTTCTGTGCTACTCCTCCTAGTGACAGTGAACGACCTACCCAGATCAGATTTTACTTGGCAGTATTTTAGTTTGATGGCATGTTCAATTCGGAAAATAGGTGTAAAAACAATAAATTATAATATTTCTGCGCAATCCAACCGAAAATTTAGAAGTTTTACCCAGAATTTCACTTAAAATTTGATCCTATTCAGTGGTGCAATTAAACGAGGACACGTTAAAGTGGCTGAAATAAAATAGGTTCAGGTTCAAGTCCATAAATTTCAGCTTAAAAACCTATTAATGAGTCGAGGCTCAGCCGGACTTGCTAACAGTACTTTTATCAATTACAAATTCGAACAAAAAACTAACAAAGGTGTTCAAGAAAGTTCTATTCTCATCCATCACAAGCAGCAAATGATTTATCAACAATCAGCTGACTTTTGAGCGCCCTCAGACGCAGCTGTAGGTCGGCAACGGTACAATTGGGTTCGGCATCACTCTGATGGATCGTTCTTGTGTGCACTCGACAATTAGAGCTGATGGCAAAGCTCTGGTGGCAAACAGCGCACTGATAGGGTCTCAGTCCATCGGTGTGCTTGCTGAGTAGGTGGGTCCAGATGGTCTCACTATAGTAGTTTCGGTCGCAACTGGTGCAGTACCAATTTTTTCGCCGGCTTTTCTGGCTACTTTCGGAATCGGTTACAACGTTTCGCTTCGGTTCTGAGCTGTGTCGGCTTTGTTTGGCCAGGACACCAGCACTCAGTAACTGAGATAGCGGTTTGCCATGGAACCTGCAAAAACAGTACTTATACAAACAAACTAAACAAACGAAACATGGACGTACACCCTACCCCGTCTCGAAAACAACTCTTCCCACCGCTAAATTACGAACTTCGACGACGGATTTCTTTTACGAGTCTGAGCGACATTTGCCATACACAAAAATACACATTGTTTTCTCAATGTGTATACACATACACATTGAAAATTCGATACACATTATCATACACAAACAGTACTCAAAATGTGTATTTTTGTGTGTGTATTTGATCGGCAAAAATCGATAAAAAGTCGAACAGAAACGCAAAATTTCGATGTCTTCGCTGCAGTAACAAACAGTAAATATCCTGATAAAGCCTTCAAATGGCCTAAGTAACTCGACTTCAAAGCTATCCAAGGTTTCAAGCAGCAGACATTGAGAGATTCGATTTTTCTAGCATTTCTTACTGAAAATCTACCAAAAAATTGCATTTTCAGTACAATACACATACACAAACATACACAAACATACACATTGTTTTGCTGAAGGTGTATACACAAATTACCATACACATTCGAAGGTAAATGTGTATACACATACACATACACATACACAAACGGAAAATCCAATACCAAACAACAGTAGTCTGTCTTCATGCGGTCTTTGTGTTACGTACCTGATAGCGATGAAAGCATTATTGCAGTTAAGTCCAGCCTTTATAACGAACTCTCGTGGGGTAATCCATTGCTGGCACTCCGGCAGTTCCATACAGCCACCATCACTTGCTGCAACAGAAAACAAACGCATGGTTGCCTACCTACAGTACATACTACGCGTAAAATCAGGCAAGAAACAACCTTCTTGTGTTTTTAGAAGCTTTAGAATAGTTTTTTTAAGTCTGTTTTGAAGAAAGAAACTCATTTACTGTCGCGCCTAGGGCTGAACGAATAAAGCACTATCTGACCGGGACCTCGCCTTTATAATCAGGCAAAAACCAGTAGACACGGTACAAAATGTGGTTCACTCACCTTTTACCAAATAGTCAATGTGCAAGACCGCCTTCAAATTAGAAACAGTAACAGGAAATTGGCGCGTTTTCAAACATTTTTTCAACCTAAAACTGTGGTTCGTAGAAGGCTTGAAATTTACGTTAACAAATAAAACTCTCACTCTTGTTTAAATGCCGCTTCCTTCAGAGCAGACTTCCTTTTCAATGCAGCTTTCCTGCGATTCTAAAATAATAAAAACATGTTTATTTACAAATGCACATTATTTTTTCATATCATACAGTCAGGCACTAAGGGTCCGTCCATAAACGACATCGTTCCAAAATCCCGACTTTTCGGCCCCCCCTCCCCCCAAAATCAATCGCCTTGCGTCGTTTCTGGGGACCCCCTCCCCCTAAGGCGACGTCGTTTTCGGGTTACCCCCCCCCCCCCGATAAAAGTGCAGTACATGCAGTACTGTCATTTTTTCTTGTTGCCATACTCTATAATGAATTGAATAGCTCCATTCAACCATTCTGGGAAACTTTTCTGTATGTAGAAATCTCTGCAAAGTATCCTCTATCACAATAGCGGATATATGAATAACGGTGTAGTTATTGGAGTCAGTATCCAAGATGTAAATAACAGGATATCAACTTTTTAGCTCCAAAGCCCAACTAGCCAATAACTACACCCGCGCAAAGGCAATCGCCACGGCACTGCTGAATGCGTCTGAGTCGTGTGGATCTTGTGTTGCGCTTATGGCTTACTAACGCCAGTTGTTTTCTGTTCTATGGATCGATTCTAGGTCCATATGCCCCCCACCATGGAATAAGGTAGCATCTATGGGGGGTACGTTTTTTGGGCTCGGCCCGGTCCACGGGCCTCTCAGGTGAGGCATATCCTCACGGCATCAAAATCAGGCCCGGCCCGACCCATTGGTTTTTGCTTAGTCTAACTAAAGTTTTGAAAATATGCTCTGAATTCTCAAATTGAAAACTAAAATTAAAGTCAAGCTTTCAAAACGAGCATTTTAAAACAGAAAACACGTGTGTATTTCTATTTTGTGCTTAATTTTAAGTTCGCTCGAAAAATTTCTGCTGTGCTCCACCCAGCCGGCCCGGCCCGCGCCCGCCTCTCAAAAATTGATCCCGGCCAGGCCCGCCAAAAATCCTCAATGGGCATGCCCGCCTGGGCCCTTGCTGGTGGGGAGGCGATGATCGCAGAGGGCCCAATCTATGCCAATTTTGGGTGTGGGCAGACCTCTGTTAATGTACACAAGAATAATTTTAAAAAAACAAAAAGTTTTCTGAAAAATTCATCAGCCCTTCAGATTACAAGTGAGCCAAACGCATACATGTAACAGGTCATCCGCCGATGGGGGGAGGGGGTTGGGGGGGGTCTGGCGCCGGCCGGGGGGGGGGGGGGGTCTGAGCCAAAATTTTGGGGTAGGGGGGTGGGCACTGAAAAACGCTCAAAAATCGAAAAAATCGCGATTTTTTGGCTAAAAATTGCCAAAAATCGCTAATTTGGGCTGAAATACAGCTAAAAAGTGCTGTTTTGCAGGCGATTTTGGCAATTTTTGTGTGTGAAATTGTAAAAAATTGCAAAAATTTGCTTGAAAATTTACTTGCCAGAAAAATCGGAGGGGGGTCGGTGAAATCGTCTCGGGGGGGGGGGGGGGGGGTCTGGCCTAAGTCGGGTGGGGGGCAGACCCCCCCAGACCCCCCTGTTACATGTATGG